>VSDK01017696.1:726410-741627 GCA_009767595.1 Symbiodinium kawagutii | reverse complement strand
CGGAAGAGCTCATGATTTACTGTAGCGGTGACATTGCATATATGAAATATTGTGAAGTTGTGTGAACTATGACGGCATATCGTTGTTGTGACTTGCCAAGTATATCGCAACACTATGACAAATATGGATTCTACCACTTTTCCCTGGCTTGGCAAATCATTCCCATCAATTCTTTGGATTTGTTTGGACAGGTCCGCCCGCCATCGGATCGAGCTGTCCATGAACTTTGCCGAAGATATCACTAGATTTCCAACATCCACAGTGTGACTGATGCGTGAATGGTTTGGGGAGTGACTAAAGCTTATAGTGGCCCATTGCCTTTGCTGTTGATGATTTGCCATATCGCTAGTACAGTTGATCCCTAATTGTGGATTACATACGCAAGTCTTCTGTGTCTACAGACCTTTGATGGGACAGTTGAACCTGTTCAGCGAGTGTCCTCCAAAGCCAGGTGTACTCCAAAGCGAGGAACACCTCCATGATATCCCACCTCGAGCTGCGGGGGAGTGCTGTAACTATGATCCTTAACTTAGCTATGCTGTTCATCACCGGTACCAGCATTAGCTGTTAACATCAGCTCCTGCTGAGCCTGACACAGGAACATTCATAAGAATTACCACAATATAGTTGTACTTGTTTACTAGAACATCAGCGCTATATAATATGATACCAAGTCTTATTTCATGTTTTGATAGGTTTTAGATATACTGTTGTTGGAGCTACAGCTACCACATTTGCTGTTATTGTTCATGTCATATCTAATGTAGGTGAATTTTAGTCTATATTTGCCTGGTGGTTTCAATCATATTTATTTCCTCCCTTATCATTTGGGATGCTTGGTTGATCCGCTATTGTTTGATTGGGGAATGGCAAGAAAAAACACCAAACAGTAGAATGATTCTTGGTAACCCTGAACTAGCAACTAACCACTCATTAACGGCTATTATAATCACGAAGCAGTCGAATGATCATTGGTCATTACTAACCACCAACTAACCATGCCTTACAGCTTGCTTATAATAGCCCTTGATAATCATTCATTTCATTCATCATAACCGACAACCACCAATAAACCATGATAAATGATAACCACCAATTGACCATGATAACCATGATGAATGCCCTTGATAACCACCTTTGTTAACCATGCCTTCCAAGCACCCAGCAGATTGAGAAACGCCTCCAGTTCACTTCGACGCAACAGGTCACTGCTACAAGGTGCGCAAGACGCAGAAGGCGCGCACGGGGGCTGCGCAGGGCTGTGTCTATCCATTTGGTGATTTCTCAACGTTAGGGGTACCCCAGAATTTATGGGGTTCCCAATTTTAAGAAAATTCTGGGGCTATACCAATAAGCCATAGTTTTGGTATAGCCCCTATTTATCTTTTGGTATAGCCCCAGTATTCGTTTATACTAATGAACCATGTATTTTTGGGGTTCCCAATTTTTGGAAAACCCCCATTTATCCAACTTGTTTTTTCTTATCTCTCTTAATCTCTCTTGTTATCGACAGTATCTTTCGTTCTAATCATTTACCTACCTATCTATCAATGTATCTATCCATCTATCCATCCCTCCATCCATCCATCCATCTATCGATCTATTTATCTATGTCTATGTAGATGTATAAATGTGCCAGTGTGAGTATTTGATATTGCTGATAGCGGATAGTCCAAGTGGCCTAATTTGGGAGATGTCTCCAGAGCAGTGGAGGAATGGATGCAGGGCACTGTAGGCACCCTAGATGGCTGGCCCGTCAGTGAGATTTGTTGGAGTAGTTGTTGGACGGGCTCATGCACTTTGTTGGAATGAAACGAATTAACATGTTGGTTGCGGTAGCTACATGTGGCTGAAAGGTTTGAGTAATATTGTTAATGATCAAAGATATCAACTATCATTGGCCGTAATCAACCAACTAGTGGTCACTCTAACCACTTCTTTGGTAACTGTTTCTTGCTCAATATTTGCCGTCATCAACGACTCTAGTAGTCATATATTGGCCAGTATATAAATGATTGGGAACAGCCTATGTACTGCCTCTGAAAAATGCAGTAGTTAATAGTAGTTCATATTTACCAAACATTCTAAACTATTGTTGATTTTGGTCATTCTGGATCATGGTTCTGAGACTTTGGTCATCAATTCGCTATAGTAGTTGATATCAACCAAAATAGTTGCTAATCGCACTCAGTCGACCAGTTATTCAAAATATGAACCAAACATATGACATTCTCAACCCAGACAGTAGTCAGTAGTCAATGTTATCCAAAATAGTAGTTCATAGTAGTTAATCAAACATTTGGGTCATTAGTTCACTGTAGATAAGAGTGGTTATTGGTGGTTGATGGTGGTTAAGTAGTGATATTTAGAGTGTAGCGGTTCATAGTAGTTACATAATTCATAAGTGGTGTTAATCGTGGTTAACCAACCATTCAATCAAGATCATTGAATTAATAGTGGTTAACCAACCATTCAATCACTATAGTCAATAGTGGTTTACCAAACTATTAACCACTATTAGTTACATAATTAAGTAGTTGTCACCAAAAGTTAATATGGTTATTTCGTAGTTCATTTTGTTGGTCAAAAGGTGGTTAACCAACCATTCATGAACTACTATTAACCACCCAGCAATTAGCTAATCTATTAGATCACTTAACCATAATAAATGGTAATTTGGCTTGCGGTTAACCAACCATTTGTGAACCAACCATTTGTGAAACAATAACCCACTAAATATCACTATTTATGAACACAATTGTTAAGCAACCATGTATCAACACTTAATCTATTCAATCAGTTAACCAACCAATTGTTATAAATAAACAAGTTTGACCATTTTAAATTTTGCAATTGATCTTCTATTAAATAGTTATCATTAACCACCATTGAACAATCACTCGATTGCGACCTTCACCACCGGTGGCAGGCGCGACGCCACCGCACCCGAGCTTCCACGCCCTCGTCTCCTGAAGCTGTGGGAGGTGCCGGCCGGTGATTTTTGAAAGGATGACTGGTGCGAAGCATGGGGCGAAGCATGGGATTTGTTGATGGTTCACGGTGGTTACATGGTGGTTACATGGTGGTTGCCCCATCGTAATGGTGGTAAATGGTGGCGAATGGTGGTTAACCGCCATAGTTCATGGTGGTTAAAGATGAGGGATGGTGGTTAGTGAAGGTTAATGGTGGTTAGTAGTGGTTAAATGTGGTGAAAAATTGCTTCAGTAATTATTTGTTAGTGGTTGATGATAATGTCTCATGATGACGGTTGTTGAGAATGGTCTATAGAACTGGCTGATGGGTGAAACCCCTGGTTGGCCTGGTAGCAAAGGCCGAACGATGGTCAATCACCTGCTGTTTGACAACCCAACCAGATGCCAAGTGACATGAAACCGCCCCGAAGTGTGGATAGGAGCTACCATCACGGGATTATAGTCAAAGGAGAAATACCAGGAAACCACTTGGTTGATACCAGTTATCCATTCAATAAATGATGAATAGATGGTAGATGACTACCTAGCATGAGTTAGATAGTACGTACCGATGATTCTAAGTTACTGCGAATAGCAACTACCAGGTATCAAGTTTGCAAATGTAGTAAGTATACCAGTTCTGAAGCTAACAACCATGTGTAGTAACCATACGCATCATGAAGTCAACAATCATGCTATCTCCAACAGTTATGAATGACAAATGTACCCCCTCAAATCCCCAACTGGGTGTTTTTTCAGACAGGGGTACCCTCAAAATTGATGGTTTATTGCTACAGAAGGGTATTTGCCAAAATAGCAGTATCCCCAAAACCAATGGTTTCCACTCGTAAAATGATCTTTTTTGGTGGACTATTGGTGACCCTATTCTGGCACATACACAAATGAATATTCTTAGATGATTTGGGGGTTCCACTGTTCTAGCAATCCCCATCTTCACCGTTAACCGCCATTAACCTTCACTAACCTTCACTACCTGGCTAGTTCATGGTGGTTATGTTAAGAACCCCCTCACTGTTCCATTGATCCCTGCAGGTTCCGGCGCCAGTCCCACTCGGACCCGTGGCATCAAGCGATCCCTGGAGCTTCGACATGAGACCTATGCAGGACGGGTTCCGGTGAATGGCAAGCGCCATGGCTGTAGGATGGTCATGGTGAAGCGCCAGGGTTAGTGGTTGTTAAAGATGGGGGAGGGTGGTTAATGAAGGTGAATGGTGGTGAATGATGGTGGTTTCTCAATAGCTGGGGTACCGCCAGTTATCATCCTTTTCAAGTCATTTCTAGCAATAAGCCGTCCATTTTTGGGGTTCGCAGTGTGAGAAGCCCTGATTTAAGTAAATACGGGTTGAAGATGAATGACGATGGTGAATTTTGGATAGCATCTATGGATTTGCCATTTCCTGCCAAAGGATTACGAACTGATATTTCTTGATGACAAGCGTAGTGATAGCCAAGGTGAGTGCTAGTGTCAATGATCGATTGTGCTACCTACAATGCTATGCTCACCAAGCCTCCCCCCCTGGCGAACAGGGCTGTTTCCTGTTTCAGGGAACCGGACTATTTGAGAAACCGTATGCCCTTGAGGGGGTTTGCCCTCATTTATAGTAGTTGTTTAACCATAGTAGTGTGGGTGATTATCCCCTATTAACCACTATAATCCCCTTTAAAGCATGTCCTTAAGAACTTCTTTCTGTCTGTACCTAGACGAAGACCATCGTCTCTATGTTCGGGACCATTTTTTTCGTGCGTGCCAAGCAAGCGCATCATTTCACGCCCAATTGATATGACATACGTGCATGCATGCAGATACACATATAAGGGGGTGATATGGGCGATATGAGATACAGCTGCCATTGTTGTTGCTTGATGTTTCTTACAATGGTAGGTGATGTTTTACCCACTGGTTTGCAGATGAGCATGACTGGTTATATGCGTACCAACTAGGTCGACAACATTTGATTGTGGGTCCTGGTCACCTGACCATGGATTCTCCAAATCTTGGAATACTTTGCCGTCCTTCTCCAGGAGCACTGAAGCCCATTGATCCTGGGCGAAGATTTGATTCTATGTGGGAACTTTTGGATGAGTTCCATAGTAGCTGAATGGATTTGAATCATTTATGCTACCATCAATCTACTGCCTTTCAGATTTGAATCCTTTATTTTCTTCGGGCGTTCCATGAACTACATTGAATTTCAGACACCATGAATGGATTTCAGTACATTTCTTAGCGATTGGAACTTATGCTTGGCAGAGAAAATGCCCCTCGAATGGGAGCCTGCAACGTAGGAAACCCAGAGTATCCGTCCGTTGGTGGTAACTTTGACGTAGAGAATCTTGGTGGTTCGCGAAATGGATTACGCCAAAACAGTGGGGAAAAGCATGGAATGCTCGAACTGGGAAAGTTGCCCTCCCAGATGGTACAGCAGACCACTTTCCAGCTGGGTCTCCGCTATTAGTTTGCTAGCAATGCTTGACAGCTTGGCAGCTGTGGGCTGCCCCACTATCCGTTGGTAGCACCATGACTACACAAAATCCAGGAGTGGTTACAACCCTATCGTAATTTGAAGGCATAGTTCTACGGAATTTCGTGGATGAACTGGCTGTATCCATATGCCGCTATGATTGCTGGTTATTCCTGTGGCTGTTGGTGATTGTGAAATTGAGAATCCTAGAGCTCGTTGGTGTAATGATTTACACATGTTTGTTAGTGTGCAGAGAACGTTTCTTCTTGAGGAACACCCTTTGTCAGATCAAGCTGGGAAGGGAAAGTCAATCCACTTTAGAAGAGTTACTCGTAGTTGCTGATTCATCATGGTACTTTCCTTTAGCCAGGTAAATTTGCAGAGAGGACTACGAGACTATCAGGAACTTCAACCATCCTAAGCCCCGATTCCAAACTACTACAAGCGGATATATTCACCCACATTCACCACCACTAACCGTTACAACAACCCATCACTGACCATGTCCACAAGTTGGTAATGCCAACCGTGGTTGATCATTGATGATCGATTAACCACCACAACCCACTTACTTCCCATTTTCCACCACTTGCTGATCGTTGGTTTCCCCTGCTGATTTCACGGGATAAACTCTGTGTGAAGGAGCATGTATGACTCCATAGTTACACCCTGGTAAACGAATTTGGACGCTAAACAAACACCATGTTTGAGTGGTAAAGCAACTATGAATGGTAGATGTTCCACTTCCAGGTTGACCAATTTGCCAGAGAGTATATAATGGAAAAGGTCATTGATACTGATCCATACTTGTTTGCTTTTATTGATTTTATGGCTTTTCCCATGTATAAGTAATGAATAGATGGCTGTAAGCATCCATAAAGGCAGGCAATGGTCTAAAGTGGTCTATAGCGGTATCTAGCAACTATCAAACCATACTGATAGTGGCAATGAATGATACCTCATTAACCAGAAAACTCTTGATGAAGGTGAGTATTCGCTGATAGCGGTCCATAGTGGCGATGAACCAGAGTGATTGATTCTGCCCAAGCAACAACTTTTATGGATTGAACATGCAAGCAGCATCGAAAAGGCAGAATCACAAGACCCATAGCAGGGCAATCAACAAATTTTAATCAACAAATTGTGATTTTATTTCAATCACAACCCATAGATTAGAATTACTTAATTTAACAGTATGATTTAATCAACCCCAATGAATCCATAGTGGTTGTTTGACGCGGTTGTTGGTCGTTGATTCAGTGATCGCTCACGGTGAACCGTGGAAGCGCCACAGAGCTGAGGACCGTCAAGTCAAATCCGTCGATCTCGACAAGCTTCAGGCCACCATGGGGGACGGCGGGCGGTGGAACAGTCGTGGGCCCAAGGCCACAGGCTGCGCGGCTCAATCAACTGCACATGAAACAAGTAAGGAGGGCATGAGTGACTGAGGTGATTTGTTTCTGAGTGTTATCGGAATCCAGTTTGAAGATGAGAGATCGGATGAATTAGCCCGTGCAGTTTGACAGTCTTTTTGATTTTTGCAAATAGATGTACACTGTGTACTGCATATTGGAATAGTTGGCCGCCAACGCAGGGTCGTATTCCATGTATTCATCAACACTTAAGGAGATGCTCCCCACCTCACAGTTTGATGTAGGCTTTTGCCACACACTGTAGACCTAACACGAGTTGATTAAGAACCAGTCCCAAAAGTGGTTAATTACAACTATTGCTTATGTAGATTACTACGTATTAGCAACAGCAATGGATACACATAGTTGTTCTTAATCATTGTTTTGACAAATCTATGCATCCCGATGTTTTCCTTGCTAGATATTGCCGGTGATGGAACGATGGAACCACACGTGCCAGGAAGCATCCATTCTGTCATGGCATGTAGCGCAAAGTCACGCAAAACCAGAGGTCAATCAGTACCAGCTGGGATCAATGGTGCAGAATCAGCGCGCCTTGGTTGGTCCGACTTTTCAGTATAGAACGGACCATCCTTATTGATCATCACGGTCACCAGCTGCCAATAAGGAGAATCCTTTCAATGAGCCTTTGTTAAATAATTCTGAACTCTTGTTGAGTTGATGCTAAAACATTATTGCCTTGTTTCAAAGCATGGGCAGCTTGACAAGAGCTGATTGTTTGACTATTGGTGCTACGGGAGATATTCAGCCAGGGGTATGCATGTGTCACTACGAGGAAGGTTGTAATCACGTGGGAGTTCTCCTGGTTGATTGTTTCCAGTCGTGAACATGAACCAACCTTTCCTGTCAGTCGATCATGAGTTCTCCAATTTCCAGTTTTGCTGCAGAGAATGTCCTGTTTCAGGCTGTACTGATCAATTTGGACAGAAGTTGCTCGGTCGCAGGGGTGAAACAGAAGTCAGTCGCTCGGAAGTCCTTGCATGTGGAATGTAACTTGAGGAACCAAAACACTTAGATGAATAAGTTTATTTCTTTATATACATATGTATATATATATATATTTGTTTGCATATATAAATATGTGGCATATGGTCATATGGTGCTTTAGAGCAGTCATACGTATGTTGGTCATGGTCTTTCCTGTATAGATATGGGCATAATTACAGTACTCTTACATATTGGTATGTTTAAACATGTTCTATTTTCCCTATATTGGGGTTGCTCAATTGGCTAAAAAGTATGGATTTGGTGATACCTATACAGTACCTACCAACCAGATGATTACATTGAAGTATAGACACAAAGTAAGATCTAAAGCTGAGCCCTATGAAATGATAGAGACATGATCAACAAACGCTCATAAGATGAAGCCAACAGTCGATACTCTCACCAGTGCGATACCGTGACACTTCTCATCATTCCTCGAAGGTATGGTGATCATGTTGGACTGGGTCCCCAGCATTTCTGAAGACTAGTGTTACAGGATTTCAGCAAACAATAAAGTCTTGTATAGTTTGGTTGTTATTTTTCATGTATACCCAGTCTTTGATTTCCAGGTTGGTCCCTTCTTGGGGGGGGGGATGATTTTTATTGATGATACGGGGCTACCCCTGAAACAGGCGTGATGCCAACTTTACATTCAGCAAAGTCATGATTTCATTCAGTAGGGTTAACTACCATCAAAACCTGATTTTTCTTACAGAGTTCACACCCCAAAATGGAGCATGGGCCTTAGCTAAGCTCTGTACCCCAAAGAGGCCAACCGTTGCAACCTGCTGCAGATGCTTCATGGATCCTGGTTGGCCAGATGGCTGTTTCTCAAAATAGAGGTACCCCCATATCGTCCCATATGAACCAACCATTTTTTAGGTTCCGTATTTTGAGAAACCACGAGATGGTTCTCAATGTTTGCAACAGCTACCTTGGACGGTGATCATGGACTGCAATCTTCACCCTTGGTGTTTCAGTCCAGATAGACATCCTACCTGTGACGTGTTCGGAACCACCCGGGTGAATATAGGGTTGATATATGCTGATATATGATCAATGGTTAAGAATGAAGAACTAATGTTTATTGGTCAACTGTCATTTGTTAGTTCATGGCTGGTCGTTGAATACCCATAGCCCCATTTGGTTACCTATCACTCGCCTTCTCCTGTGTACCGTTCAGGACCTGATCGCCTAGTGGAATGCTCCAAGCGAATCGAAAGCCACTGCAATTGGCTCCAGTGCGCTCGAGGGAACACGGCAGATGGTACCACCAGGTGTCCACTAGATTTGCGTATAAATGGTGCACCGGGTGTATCCCCAGAATGGAGGAATTATTTGGATGGCTTATACCGACTAACTTAGGTTTTTAGTGTTTTTGGGATATGATTGATTTACCATATAACCACTAAAAATGTATTTTTAGCAAGGGATCTATAAGCCACCAAGTTATGATGAACTCGTAGGATTTCCCAAGTTCTTCTGCAGAAAAAACAACTCCATGAACCATCGCCGAACTGAGCGCCATATTCCTGGGTGAAAAGACCGATCGCCCGGAGATATGAACGTTCAAGTTCTAGGGTCCAGGCCGATCCAACATGGAGTCCATCGCTGAACAGGATGTGCCACTGTATTTGTTTGGAGACGATACCAAGCTTGACTGGAGAAATGGCCCAACAATATATAAATGTACATTATTATTATATAAGTATATATATATATATATACATTATAATACATGTTTATATCATAATATATATATATATTATATGTGTAATTATGCAGGATGATTTCCAGCACTAATAGCCGTAAATTGGCAATGCAGTGGCAAGAGTTGGAATTTGTCCCTCTTGTTGCTGGCGTATTATCACCAACAATTCACCATGATTAACCAACAAAAGTGAAACAAGTTTTCCATATCAACCACAGTTGCCATGATGATTTAGTTTGTCTCTAGAATTGGTCATGGTTGGTCAGTCATTTTGAACGTGAGTGCTCAACAATTTGTGCCATCCCTGCTTTTTTGGTAAATTCGCTGGGATGCTCCGTGCATGCATGTTCCCTGGATGATTCAGCAACAATGATTAGGGTCATATTGTTGTTATGCTCATTTGTTGTTGCTCATTATCTCGACATGGTTCCTCCATGACCATGGCATATTGTTTCCCCTATCATTGGTGAAAGCAATGATGCGGGATGATTGTTTGACAAAATGTGAAACATTATCAACGACGACTGTGTTTATCCACCAGTGACCGTGGTAAAACACTAATCGTTCCGCATACCCGTGGCTGCTGATACCTTACCCATGAAAATGTTGGTCATTTAGCCACCAGTAGCCATAGTAAGATGCAACTCGTGAGTAAGCGAATGTGCTTGCATATCCAGTAGTACTACTTTTGTAACCTGTTACAACTACTAAATATATGGCCTAGATAGTAACTACCAGTTACAATGCTACTTTATCATCTGCTTCACCAACTCCTAGATATAGCAAAATATACCAACTACTACCAGTTACAACTACTCAGCCACACTATCAGTTGCTACTACTCTCAAATATAGGGGAACCCTTAAATCATCTAGTTACAAACCATCTATAGTAATAAACCAACCATATTTTGGGCTCCCTAATTTGAGAAACCACCAAATATAGCAAAACAGAGCTGCTCCAGTTGGCCAAGTGGCCATTGAGGTCAGCTGCAAGCTGCTTCAACGTCCACCCCGCCTGTGAGGTACACCCGGATGAGGGCTAGCGACGGCAAGCAGGACCTCATCAGCTCCAATGAAGTGAAGCTTGGCGCACGAACGGTGGAAGTGCTGGTGGTGGGGCATGGTTTGTGGGTTGGTTGGGTGGGTTGGGTTGGTTGGGTTGGTTGAGTTGGTTGGGTTAGTTGGGTTAGTTGGGTTTAGAACCCGAGCTGAGTGAACGGAACAGGTATGAACCCTGTTTGGAAGTTCACAAGAGCAACAACATCATTAGAGGCATCGGCATCCACCACAAATTCTTTTCCCAACTTGGTTTAGGTCTTTTGCTCACTTTACTGGCAATATTATGCCCATAAGTGCAGACTCATAGACATTGTCCCTTCCTGAGTCCTGGGCATAAGCATCAAACAACCCAGAGTGCGATGAGATTCACGGCATGGTTCTGGATGACAATAGGACAAGGAGGCATAACCAAGCATCAACCTGCCACGTGCTTCCCCCAAGCTCCATGGGAGGTTGACGGGTTGACCATGGTTGACCGAGGACCCATTGGTGGCACACCGGTCGAAACGTGGTGTACCAGAAGATCCGCTCGCGACGAAAAGGCGCCATACAGCTGAGCTGTTGGGGCGGTGGAGGTTGGTTGTGAGATGGGGGGGGTGATGGTGAGTGGATGTTGGTGGTAAGTTGCTAAGGATGTGAAGGTTTCTGAAAATATCTTAAAATAGGAGCACCCATGAGTACCCCCAAATCACCCAATAAAAAATATTCATAGTCCATAGTAATATACCAACCATTTTGAGGGTCCCCTAATTTATGCAAACCCCCATGTGCCTATGGAACGAACCAGCCATCCAAATCCCAGAAGTTCGACTCGTTTAGTCACTTTATGGGATGTGAAAATCCAAAGCATTGATCCACAGCTATATACAGTCTTTAATCACGTGAAAGTACAATTGTCATGGGAAGGCTTGGTAATGGATGGCTGGATTACATTATAGTGATTGGTGATTACATCCTAATGTCCTCATGTAAAACCCATGCATGGTGCTCACTATTCAGGTTCTTACCATGATAGTTGTCAGGGATTATCGTGGTAAGGGATAGCTTTACATGCAGTAACATGATGGATTCTGGGTGCATCCCCAGGTAGTAGCCGGTAACAGGCTATGATAAGAGGATGTTATAGAGGTTACAAAGGCAGCTTATGAGGTTGCGGTTATAGCAATGATTCTATTCCAGTTATAAGGTAGCTTATCACCTCGGAAACAATAGTTAGTTGTGGCCTACAACCCCTATAGCCATAGTTACTTACCCCCATAGTTACTAAAATTTACTTACCCCCATAGTTACTTACCTCCTACTTACCCCCATAGTTACTTACAAAGATTGATAAAAGTTACCCCTTGTTAGCCATAGCTAGTTGCCCCCATTTGCACTTCCAAGTTCTTTTCTGCATCTAACTATAGCCTTGGCCCACCATCTGCACTCGACGCTCCAGGCTGGGACGATTTGCACACCTACAAGGTGCGTGAATTGAGCATGAGTGCCGGAGAACGCGGTTGTGCCGGGGCACCAAGGTGTAGCTTTGTGGGGTGCGACAGCTGCCACACCAGACCGGGTTGCTTGTTCTGGTGGATGTAGTGGTAGCTTTGGCGTGGTGCTTTGTGTTTTGGGATGGTGCTTTGTTTCTAAGAGCGTTTTCAAATTGTGATTGAGATAGTCTGAGACAGTGCTTTGTCTTTTGTTCCTCCATCCCTGGCCAACGATTTCCAGAAGCTGTGGATAGATTCTGCTGAGAACTCCCACAATCGACTCTGATTTTCGGCAGAACAGGTAGACAGTTCATCTAGTGAGAGTGTAGCCAGCACTTCCACTCCAGCAACGCAACAACTCCCCACCATGCCCCGGGCATGGGAGCCAGTCATTTGGTGGCCAAACTCGTCATTTTGGGCGCAACTGGTGGGTTGCTGTCAGACCCAGGGCTGCTTGTCTCCCAGCCAAGGCCATGTCCCATATCCAAGCGTGGCGCAGATGCCTGGAGAATAGTCTCTTGCCTAGGTGGCGGGGATGTGGCTGGGGTCCGATTTTTTTTTGATTTATTGATGGGATCCTTGTTAGAACGATTTATTGATGGAGTGAATAGCATTGATAAATACATGATTTATTGTTTTTAGAATGATCCTTGTTGATGGAGTTGCTTATTTGTTTCTGTTTTGTTTGCGGGGATCTTTGTTTGGGGTCCTTCTATGGTGATGGCCTGAATGGACTATGGTGATTGCCTGAATGGCTGCGTTCTTGTTTGCGCTGTCAGATCATATCCTTGTGTAAGTGTTGGATAAATTGGGCTACATTTAGTGTATCTCTAGAGTGCATACAGTGTGATGGGTGAAAGTTGAGAGTCGTTATTGATCAACAAAAACATCACGGCTCCTTTCTTGGGTTGTTCAGATTTTGTTGCATGCATTGCATGACATATAAGTGTGCATGTATATGTGTTAATTGCGTGTGTTTGTGTGTGTGTTCAAGTGTGTTTCAGCTATGCTTGTATGAGCTTGTGTGTGTGTGTGCGTGTGTTTTATGCCCTCTTACATCATTTGGATAAGCAGCACTTGCAGCAAGAACCTGCATGGATGGTTTACCTCAAGCCCCAAACTGGTGAACGCAGCTGGCACATTCATTGACATGTTGCCGTTGGTTTATTGACCAGTGCTCAGTTTTTGGCACATTGGCCATATAGTTGCTGTGGCCATGACCAGCTTGTCCCAGGTTCACTAACCAGCTCTTGGTTGGCTTTTGCAAGTCGCAGGGACCAACAGAATTGTTTGACTCCGATTGCCCGTCATTGGGGAATTAGACGCAGTCAACTACCATTGTTTGTGTATGTTAGTGTGAGAAAGATCAGGTACACCATTTACTCAAATGCACCAACACACACTATACATATATTTTTTTTACATACAGATATACATGAATTGATTCAGAAAACATGGTTCTTGGGAGAACCACTGACCGGCCACACAGGTAAGAACATGGTCAAAACCTGCAATATACCAATATGCTCTTTATTGATTTCTGACCATATCTGACCATACCTTAGACAAAGCTCATTAAACCATACCAATATCTGCCTGGTAAAGATATGACTTCTATCATTTCTATTTGTGATGCGTGCGCCCAGGCCCAGATCAACCCTTGCTGGTTGCAGTCTCAGCCATGGGTCCAGTGGTGGAAGCGTCCCCGCCTTGTCATGGTTTCTTAAAGCCATGGTTGGCCATGGCGATTTCTGGTTGTCCCTGGGATACCACCAGATACCACGTACCTTGCAATGCAGTACCTGGTCCACAACTGGGCTTGAAGGACTAGGCAAGAAAGAGGCCATTCAAGGGCCCTTTGCCCAATTGGTGATATATATATATATATACATATATATATATATATATATAAATATTTAATTGTTTATTTACAGTTATACATAAATACAAGCACGTGAAGTTTCTGAATTTCGTTGGGGTGGGGAGTTGGTCAATGAGTGTATTTCTGAGCCTGAGCCATCAACTCAACAAAGAAACTATATATATATATATACCATCAATTGGCTTCCAAAACATGCGTGAATCTAGTGAAGCCGAAAACGGCTGTTTTGATTCCAGTCTTAAGTATCGAACCAAGACCAGATGTTGTCCATGCCAATCAGGAGTGTTTGTGATTCCGAAATCGCACAAGTCACTTTGGTTTCTCAAATAAATGACTTCCACCAATAAATGAAATCTAAATGGCTTCCACCAACAAATGAAATCTGAACATGTTTTTCATCAAATCTACAAACCGGAAGAGGCTGCAACAGCTACTTTTTCGCGATTTCTGGTTTGGAGTCAAGCGAGTGGGATGCCAAGCCTGTCGCTCAACCGCCCCACCTAGTTGATGTTTCACTGAATAGGACCATGGCTACCATTGTTGTTATTAATCAACCAAAGGTAGCCTAGTTGATTGTTGTTTTAACACTGGTGCATGAAAAACTAGAAACAACTCTTGAATCAACTATGCACCACTGGTTCATGAACTATCATATTGCTCCATGATCTCTCCACCATTAAAGAAGCAACTGCGAGCCATTATAGGCTATCCTGAACTATCGTTTCAACCTATGGGCCAATATTAGCCATCATCAACCATATGCCTGTGGTTCCATTCCATGTAGAACAGGTGGTTATCATAGATCATCAACCGTTAATCATTGTCAACTATTTGTTATAACCATTAGTCAACCATCGTTTAAACACCATTCAAAGATTTGTCAACCATTATTCTCGAATTGATCAACCATCTACCATACATACATGTTTATGATATATGTGTTTTGAATTGCTGTAGATACATTTACACTTATAATAAACATGTTGATTCATGCAGGTATCCATTTCCATATATGTTTTTGCTAAATTACAATTCAATATTCCATGATTCGATAAGATATTTATTGTATATTAGTTTTTGTGATTTATTGTAATTTGATATCATATCATCATTCATAATATCATTCTCAAAATATGGGTACCCCCAAATCATTTATAGTAGTAAACCCACCATTTTTGGGGTCCCCTCGTTTTACATAGCCATTGGATGCTGAACC
>VSDK01017696.1:706641-726398 GCA_009767595.1 Symbiodinium kawagutii | reverse complement strand
TTCCCACAGAGAACTTTACTGAGGCACGGCGGGGGGTGCGCCTGTGAGGGGTAGGGGTGAACCGGAGGAGTGGCTAGGAATATCAGGGAGGGTAGGAGTATCATAGTTGATAATGGTCGAAAAGCCGGTTAGTAAGCTAGTTCATGATGGTTACTTGTGATGGATTATATAATATTGGTGAATGGATATTTGATGGTTCCAATGTTAACATGATAGTTCCAATGACTATTGGTTAATAAATATGAGAGGATTAATTATTGTTTGATGAATGATTATTCTTAATGGACCATGATGAGCTGTGGTTCATGATGGCGAACTGCAAATAGGGCGGAGCCGGTATGCTCAACCGCTCAAGCCACTAGCATGGCAGGATTGGAAATCCATTGACCATAGCCTCCTGCATGGGCAACCTGCCGAGTTTGTAGGGACAACTCAGACTTAGCAGGAGTAGTATACAATGATAGGCTGATTCATTTGTTGAGCAAAGCTTACATATATAAACTTCATGGATTTTGAGATTTCTAAGCGTTCCGAGTCGTGAATGAAGCATGTTTTCAAATGTTGCAATACTCGTTTCAGGCAAAGTTCTCCATACCTGCTGCTTGTCGAGCCTTTGAAAGCTGCGGTTCGACGAAACTTTCAATCTACATGACAAAAGAAAAGGCGCCATTCTAATTTTCATTAATGAGTACAAGCCTGATAAGCCGGAAAAATATCATATTCTGCCCGCCGTTGAATTTGGACCGTTTCGAGATCCCAGAGAGAACAAACATTGAAGAAAGTCAATTGGATTCATTTTGGGTGAAGCTAAACCCTCGCAGCTTTCCCATGTCCACAGAAATACATGTGGTCCTGCATTGTTCGGGGACATTTTGGGTAGTGGAAGATGTGAGGGCCATGAATGCCCTGTCAGGGCTACCAAGTCGATACCCAGCCAAGTCTGCTTCCAAGTACTTCATGGCCTGGGTGTGGGTAAACATGGCTATGGGTCAATATTAACCAACCAAGTTTCTGTGGATAATAACTAACAACAATAGGGAAAACAATGGCTAATGATAGGGGAACCGGGGACTAAGGGTTTTGACCCACTGCCACATGTTCAACGTCTACAATGAGTCAGAAACAATTGGCTGGTCAGTTGCGCGATGGTTAGAATTGTACCTATGTTTGTTTGGACGGCAAGCTGGACATCCCTGCATCATTTGCATGTGTATGTGTTTTTGTTCTATCGGCCAACATAGAACCTAATCATCAACTACTGCGAACAATGTTTACTGTACTCTTCCAGTTGTTCTCCCAGGCTACTCTTCCAGGTTGACGCTTACCGTGCACATTTGGATCGATTTGTTATTGTACCTATTGATGGCTATTGCTATTGGTAGTATATATCTGTAGTATTGCTATATTGTGGACCCTTCAAAGCTTTTGAAATATACGCTAGATACCAATAAAATATACAGAAAGTGTTGACCAGCATCCCTTATTATGATACATAATCTACGATGAACCACAACTATGAACAACCTCATTCTTACTTGTAGTACTTCTTCATCACTATAAGTAGATAATTATTCTTAGGACATGTTTACTATTAGTACATTGTTGCTACAGAACCTCCTCAAGTCGTAATAGTCTTCTCAACATTTCTCAACTATATTGTGGTACCTCATTCTTCATCCACAACTATGAACCACGGCGTACCCTCAGCATTTGCGCGCCAGGTCTTGAAGAGGGCCCTGAGTTCATTGCCGAGGGACGCTGATGTGCTCTACTTGGGATATTCCCAGGCAACGGTCTTTGTGCTTGGACAGTGGTCCTGGTGTCAAGCTATTATTATAGTGGTTACTATAGTGGTTTATTGTAGTGGTTATTTTAGTCAGTGGTTTATTGTAGTGGTTTATTGTGGTGGTTTATTGTAGTGGCTATTTTAGTCAGTGGTTTATTGTAATGGTTTATTGTAGTGGTTATTTTAGTGGTTTATTGTAGTGGTTACTACTAGCTTTAGGCTTTAGTGGCTATTGTAGACTGCTCAATAGCCATTGTGGGTAGGTGGCTGTTGCTTGGGAGGGTGCAAGGCCGCTAGGATGATCCATCTTTAGGTGCTTCTCAAGCCTTCCCCACAGACATGGCGAGCTGGGTCAAGCAGTTAACCAACCAATAATGATGGATGAGAACCAACAAACTATAGGTAAAGTAATGGTTAATGATAGGGAACCAGGGGTACAGGGTTTTGACCCACTGCCACATGAATAGTTTATTATTGAGTTTATTACCACAAATGGTGAAGATACAGGATTACTCAGGGGTTCCCCGATGTTGAGAAACACCCATATCCTTTCAAAAGGGGAGGTAAGGAGCTAGCAGGACTCAGTTTCACACCAGGAAGCGTCTTGAGAAGGAGCTAGCAGCTGGAAGGAGTGTTCCAACCAAATGGTGGTAAGAGAAGCTCATGAATAGCAATGCTACAAGTTAAAACTTACAAAATCATCATGGATGATGGGATGATTATATCAAAGAGTAGCCCCATGGTGTGCGCTGTTTTGATTGCAGGCAACGTGTCAACTTGTGCCTTTTTTGTTTACTGTGTCTTATGGCCGGCATGGTGTTGTTTGCGGTTTCTTTTTGGCAACTCTTCAAGCCGAAGGCGGATCAAACAAACGGTCCAGAGCAGCTCAACACGTTCACTGCTTCCTGCCGACAGCTCTCTGCCCCAAGAAAGCCTTCCCTTTCGTTAGAAATCTATCCTTAGGTTTGGTCAGGGAGGGGGTGATTTTTGTGGATAAGAAATCACGGACACTGGGAAGTGAACGTTGTCAGTCAGTACCACAGCTGAGTTCACCCCAGTGACATGCAAATTGCTGGCTTTGATCTGTGAGCACACGCTAGAGTCACCATTTGACTACGTAGTTACCCGACACTGAAGTGATCGAAGAAGTGTTCACCTGCCCCACTTGTCCATCCAGAATCAGTAGATCAGGTCACATCCCTCATGAATCCTTCACCTTCAACCCTTCTCACATTTTATATAATTACTAAATGACCTTTGATAATGGTCAATATTGTTTGCCAGTAAAAAAGTTGGCCAATGATTTTCCTTTTCAGCCATTGACCATGATTTAGCCATTCTTAGCCGCTACTATAATTCCAGTACGAGAGGTTTCTACCATTTCTTCGCCGTTGTTTGTCATTGATTACATATTCGCTGTTAAACTCACCTGGATCCTAGAAATTCAACAGCTTTTAGAGGCCCATCATTTCTACGGCGGATTTTCATCCCAGGTAAGTGACTATCAGAGAGTAATCATCATCATCATCATCATCATCATCATCATCATCATCATCATCATCATCATCAATGACCCAAACATGTTCCCCATGTTCCCTATTCCAATGTATTCAACTGGTTCTTATTCCCTATACTTCACAATGAAAATCACCCGTTGCTTGGCCATCCACCACCCTTCGCGAGGCCGCGGACTGGCGAAGTTGTGGCCCCGATTTGGCCGAGGTGCGGAGCCGGGCGGCTGGGAGCGCCGGTAGGAGCCCACGAGGCTTCAGCAAATGCTAGGAGCTACGGTGAGAATCTGTGGGAACTGGACATCAATTGAGCATAGTTGATGGTTGAGATGGGAACATTTGTTGATTGGGAACTGGGAATCATGAGAATCTGTGGGAACCCTCAGTTGATCATGGTTCCAGAATGTTGATTGGCTCTGGTTGGGGCAGCACCTGGGCGCCGAGTCCGATAAGTTGATCAATACCATCTCTGGATCCAAGGGAACAGGTACTGCTGTGATACACCATTGGCCTTAACCGTTAGGGGAACGATTCCAGGAATTGTCATCCCGCTGCTCAAGTGTGTGTTTTCATCATGCTCAAAGATTTGCTCTTAATTAGTCACTGATTGATATCAAATATTTGCCGTCAACGATTTGTCATCACATATTTCCACCATTAGCCTTTCTAGTTATGGAATGATCCACCTGTCAATCATTGTTTGAAGCATTGGCCGCTACTCCAAAGGGTGAAGTGGAAAACACAGCTGTCCAGCGGTCAGCGAGTTTGGGGCTGCCAGTGAGCGGTGTAGTAACAGAACATGAATTGTCATCAACCAGCTGGTTGACTACTTGGATATGCACCCCCACTTAGCAAGTGGTCACCAACCATGGTTTCTAGGGGTTATAGGCTACCTTATAGGGCTTATAACCATAGTTATAACCCCAGGCGCAAATCCAAGTACGAGTCATCCACAAATGTACTTGACTATCAGCTGGTTGACTAACAGTTAAAAGTCAACTCCTCTAAAATCCATAGACAACTACCAACTATATAATGGATGACTACGAGTCATCCACTACCAACTAATGCACCAGTCAATACCATTGGTACCATCAAAGGTTGATCAGCGATGCAGTATTCACCGAGTTTTCCATTAGCAGGAAGTAGTCTACGAGTGAAATGACTTACAGTATCCTACTACTGGTAGTTTTTTAGTTCCAAAGAAAGACTCAACTAGTGAAATGACCATAGTAGTCCACTAGTGAAATGGAATACGTTCCGTGCTTTTTGACTATGGTTGTGAATGCCGGCAGGGACAACAAAAAAACTTGGCGACTCAGCCCAGACTGGCTCGTGCTCGAAGCGAGAGCACTGGTACAGTACACCGATATTAGAAAGGAAACCTATGGAAAGCCGAAGCTATTTATAACATCTATACATAGATATCCACAGAATATCATTATATTTTATATAGTATGTCTATTGGATTTATACCAGTAAAATGGGATTTTGTTCATTCTGGATTTTCCATCTTAGATGCTGGCGAACAGTAGCGAATGGATAGCGCTATAATACGGTCGGTCTTGGATTGGTTTCATTGGGATGTTGTCAAGCTTGCCATGGTGCTTACAACCAGTCCTTTATAGTGGTTGGAAATGGTTCACAAGTGGTGAGTAGAGTGTGATAAATGGATAGTTCTTATCATTACTGGTTTGTTAAAGATGGTTATCCAGTGGTTAGTAATAGTTAATAAGTGGATAAACATATGCATATATATATATATATAATACTTAATTAGATAAAAATAATCTAGTTACATAACTGATGAATAGTGATCATTACTGATCATATACCAGTAATTATTAACTAGATCACCAGTAATAAGTGTTTCTACTGATGAATAGTGATCATTACTGGTTTGTCCAGCTCGCCATGCTGGTACAGCTGTTCAGCTTGCCATGGGTTGGAAACCAACCAGCTGGCTTCGGGGTCCGTGATTGATGGACAAATTGGTGCCGCAATGCCTAGCTAAAATCCCGTTGGGGGTTCTTGAGCCTTAGAAATTGACCGTTTATCGCTATAAATGCTTAACATTGCATTTTGAGAAACACCCACATGAAACAAGTGGATAATGTTGCTGTAGTTCCAGTACCAAGCAATTGGATTACCCAAAAACATTCCCAACTATGGATGGTGATAAATGAAACTTCGAACCAGAATGGCTCAGATATGATGGATGATCACTGATGAGTATGTTTTTGGAAACCTTGGGTCAGATATGATTGATCACTTGGTGTCATAGTAAGCTTGTGTCAATCATCCACCCCGGGATGCTGCCATTTCAGCTGGCAAACTCTCAGCTGCTCTCACTCCTGGTGCCAGGCAGAGTATGTTTGGACTACCGTGGCGTGCCCTGACATGAACAGTGCAGTCGCTTCGCAAGCTACTTGGGGTGCTGTACAACTCATGGATCAACTACCCGGTTCCAATGAAAGACATGGGTTGTTGTTTGAGTCCACATTGTTTTTTTGTCTTTCAGTGGTACCCACGGGGCACACTGTTGTGTGACTACGGCCACTGATAAAATGCTTGCTTACTCCATCCTCTAACAAACCGGAGCTGCTGGAGATGTTTGGAGTGTTGATGATGGTAAGTATCCAACATGGGCCTGTTCATGAAACACGCAAGTTCGACGTCAAGCTATTTCGGTGTCACACATCAACAGGTGTTGACCCCCTGGATACTTAACGTAAGTAAGTTGGTCTACAGGACCATAGATGGGAAGGTATGTATCTCTATGCTTCATTATGCTTTGATGCGTTCATATACCGACAAACTTATGAACATCAAGCGTCGTTGTTGGTCACTGTTCGTGGTGCCCATTGTCAACGATGCTGAGTTGTTGTTTGTCTCTGCGGCATCCTGAGCCCTGCGGAAACCACACTCAAGTAATGCAACAACTAGTCTCGAAAAACGCTTCGAAATCAAAATGGGTGTTTCTCAAAGCAGGGGCACCCCTAAATCATCCATTCTTAACAATAAACCATCCATTTTTGTTGGGTCCTTTATTTCGAGAAAGCGCCAAATCACCACTGATGAAGCGTGACCAGTGTCTGCCAGTAGCACCTGCCCTGCACCTTTGCAGGTACATGATTTGGCCCGAAGGCGCCCGAAAGTTGCTGTCCAAGCCGCTCCGCTGCAGGGAGACTGGCGAGTCATGGTTGGACGGTTGGACGGTGGTGGCGATGAGAAACATTGAAGCTATTGGATGTGCACCCCCACGGCTAGTCAGTGGGCACTAGCCATGGTTTCTAGGAGTTATAAGCTACCTCAATAACCATCAATGATTCGACCATGTTATCACCAGTGGACCATTGAACAACCTGCAGCTGTAGCACCAGTAGCGAAGGCATCACCAGCCACTGAGGCTGCCTGTGAATCAGCCCGTGGACAACTTCATGGCGCTGCTTTGCGCCGATGGAAACTTGAAGGCAGCAACGGAACCGCCCTCGGCTGTTGCACCATGCGTAGTACCTGGCATGTCCAGTGTGCGTTTGGGGATTCCCCAGATTTGGATTATGCTTGGATACAAAGCTGTCGGTAATATTTACTTAATGCGGTTGTCAATGTTGTCAATGGTTCATATCGCAAAGCGGCAAACATGGATCAACAATGATCAAGATTCCTGCCGAAGAGATATAACAAAATAATTAACTATATCCTCAATTTTGTTTTGACCGTATGTAGCACTAAGAACAATCATTATTTGGTTAGTGGTTTCAAGCATTTTCTATTTTTCCTAGTAGTTATTAACAGCTGGTGTGCTGACTAATATGTTTCATACGGGTTGAAACCACCAATCAGATTATCAGATTATATATCATGTGACCCGAAAGAGGTTGCCAGCGACAGACATTCACCGCCACCGAGGCCTCGCTTTCCAGCACCCAAAGGGTGCTACTTACTGCTGCCAGGATCACTAGCACGAGTAGTAGTAGTAGTAGTAGTAGTAGTAGTAGTAGTAGTAGTAGTAGTAGTAGTAGTAGTAGTAGTAGTAGTAGTAGTAGTAGTAGTAGTAGTCGTCAGTGATCACCACTTTTCTCATGATCATCATCAGCACCATCCTTGCAGCCATCAGGAGTACTATCATTAACCTTCACTTCATCATCAATATGATGCCTGAATTCTGGGACTGAACTTGTGGGCACTGTCAAACTATATAGGAAGTCACAACATTGCGTATATTGGTTATTGTGTTATTTTATTCTATCAACTCCTGATGGGCCATCATCATCATCATCATCATCATCATCATCACCATCATCATCATCATCATCATCACCACCAGCATCATCATCATCATTATCATCATCATCATCATCATCATCATCATCATCATCATCATCATAACCATCACCATCCTAATCATGATCATGTTTGTCGATTTATCATCATCGCCCTTACATTGATCACACTATATGTTTTGTTTTTTCGAACGTATCAACCATTCTTCACCATCTATGATTGTCAATTATTGACAATTGTTTGCCAATAACTTCCCCTATCATTGACCACTCTGAGCCATCAACGTGCCCTCATTATTGACCATTACTAGCTTTCCAATTTTAAACCACGGTAGAGCACTGAGAACGCATTTTATCATGGTCTATTTAGTCCATGTCCTGATGGCTCGCCATGGCTCCCGCCAGGCGTATTGCACCCTTCCGAAGATTGTTCATCAAGCCGACGGCTGGAACGCACCTTGGGCCGCCGTCATGGATGAGAAAAGCTGTGGCGACAAGCTAACCCCGATGAATAGACCATGGTTTGTCAATTTGGGGAGATAGCATTTTAAACGGAATCCTAGGCTTTCGGGGGATATCCGGTATGAATTAACCAGGGGGGTATTGTTCCAGGGTCAGCATTAGCATAGATTGGAAACGGGAGATTCATCATGGATATGGTGGTTTCTTGAAAATAGGCGTACCTTCGTGATGCGTAATGACCGCCATAGATGAGTAGTGGGAGAATGTGAGATTCACATATATTGATATGATGGTTTCTCATATCAGGATACCACCAAATCATCCAATTCAAACCATTTTTGTTAATCCAGCCATTTTTTCGGGTGTCCCATTTGAAGAAACCACATATACCTGTTGGAGTTAATCACCCATTTAGAATTTATGATGGTGAGTCTCGGTGGTTGGAGATTGCCAGAACTGTTTGAAAAAGGGCCCTCATCCACTGTTGAGATGGCTCTAGATCTGGTTAGATTGGAGCCGAATCCGTCAACAGTACTCTGTTGTGACCACTGCTTGGCGATGCAGCATGGACTTGGCTGAGGACTTAAGACCGGTAGCCTCCCTGTGCTCTGTTGAAGGCAGCATATCCTCCATTTTGGACGATTCCTCTAGAGACTTATGCCATTTTCTGGCGGCTGAAATTGCTTTCCAATACATGAAGGTTCAAGTGCGATTCCCACTTCCTAGGTGATGAACCCACCCCCGATGCTGATGATGTCTTCAGAACTCTTCTGCTGGCACTATGGATGATTCACCCACCAACAGCGAACTCACCCCCGTGTGCCGCGATACATCCAGTGTGGTACCGAAATTTGGCTGTCTCCCTTATGATGAAATGACGATGAATGTATCGAATGATATTGGTGATACCGGTCGTGACAGCAATCATAGCAATGGGTAATGATAGTAGCATCAGTTGCAACTATCATGATGAGGGTGATGAGCATTACTACTTGCTGATAGCACACCCTTGGTGATAGTAACAAGAAGGGTGATGATCTCCAGCAATTTCCGCTGCAAGATTTCCCAAGGTCAAATCCGATGTGGGCCATTCCGATGAAGCCCCTGCCCCCGGTGTGGTGTCTTGGCAGAGGCTGGTACTTGAAGAACGTTGGGCAGATGTAGGTGCTGATCCAACAACATACTCCAAGAATATGGTGGCTTTTGAAACTTGGGGACCCCCCAAATCACCGAATATTAACATCTGTTAACCAGTTCTAGTAATCAACCAACCATTTTCGGGGTACCCTGTATTTTAAAGAACCACCGCATGGGTATGGTTCGGATACAACCATTCAGAAAACGCGTAGGTGAACGCCCCGACGAAGACTGTTCCGATTGCTTTGGAGGATTTTCACTGGGGGGTAGTACAGGGTTCTGACTCTTTGCCATTCAGAGTTGATGGAGGATGGGAGCCGCCCCAAAAAATGTGCCTAAAGCCGAGAGCCAACTTCTTGGATGTGAAGTTCCATCTTAGGCGATGCGCAGCTATCAGTTGTTTGAGAATACAGGAAGTCCCCCTGTTCTTGATGTGATATCAGGGCCTGTGAGGTCCTGGTAGTGTAACGCTCCTTGTGATACTCATCCCCTACTATTTCCCTCATGGTGATTTCTCCAAACAGGGGACCCCAAAAATGATTGATTTAGTACTAGAAACGGTTAGTATTGGATGCGCACCGCAGCAGAGTCCATCTGTCCGCATGTCACGAGCTGGCCGATTGGCGGGCTCAGTGACAACTAAGAGAAAGGTGAAAACTAGTAACTAAAAAAGTGAAAGGGCTCACTGTTGATCTCGTCGCTTCGATGAGTTTTGCAGTCTGTGCCAAGCCTTCATGCGACACGAATGATCGGTCTTGTCCAAGTCATGTTCTGTGATGCTAAAGATCCCCTGAGGCAAGAAGCAAGTAGGAATACACAAACCAGCTGAAGATGCAAACTGCGTCATGGCCAAAAAATGCTCTGGTTGACAAACCAGAACAGGTCGGGCTCCAATCCCAGCTAACTTTCCTTTGTATCCGAGATGCTTCAAGTAAGGTCTTCGTTGGTGCAGATGAACAGGCACCATACACAGGTTCAGAAACTTAGCAGCCATCTTTACCAGGTTAGTATTGGATGATTTGGGGTTACCCCTATTTTGAGAAACCCCCATATCATTGACACCAAACTCCATCAGATTGGTTGGCTTTATGTACCGCTTGCGTGTGGCTGTCGTCTTCAAATGATCTCCTATCCACTGAGCAACCATCATGGTTGCTCATGACAGACACAAACCACCTTTAAATGGCTGTGGGTCAAAACCCTGTACCCCTGGTTCCCCATCATTAACCATTGGTTTCCTTGTTATTGTTGGTTATTATCCCCCATTATTGGTTGGTTCATATTGACCCATAGCCAAATGCAAAGTCTACTTGTTCACGAGATCTTTGATCAGCAGCCCCAACAGTGCCCCACAGCAGCTACCAATCGTGACGGGTGAGGTGACCTCTGATGTCTTTCACACCGACGACAAGTATTGGGGCAATGGCACCTCTGCTGCGCGGGGAAGGAAGCCACCTATATTTGGGAGGGAAATGATATATAACTATTCACTATAATTCACTACTAGTTGAACAATAACCACCACCATCTATACTACAACCATAGCTATATAACTAAGTTCCTCAAAACATGGGTAGTGCTTTGTTGCGGATGATTTTTGGCGAAAAGAATTTGTTCATACTCCAAGGTCATAATCAGGATGGTGATATCCCACCGTTGCTGACCAGACCTGCAACCAACTTGTATATCGTGGAATGGTCCAATGTTTGCGCGGCAGAAGAGGCATGAAGGAGCCTGTAAGCATGTCTTGATTATCAAGCTGCAGTAGGGGCTAGTGGGAAGGGAATATTCTAGTATTTTGAGTAAAGCATAGCGTTGTGGATGTTTACTCTCAGACTGGCTAGTAGATTCTTTGAGGGTAAGCATGAGCAAGCACAGGTAAGGAGCGCCATGCTGGCCCCTTATTTTGTTTAGACTGTTCAGACATGGGGATGTGCCAAAATAGTGGTACCCCCAAAACCATTTTCTAGCAAATTGATTCTTTTTTGGCTACTGTACCCTATGGCTTGGCACATACCCACATGATGATCGCGCGAAAATCATGAAACACGTTTCGGAAAGATCCAGCCATGAGATCCAAAGCCTCCAGCTATACCAGCTTTCTGGGCTGAAGTCGTCCCCTGGGGAACTAGAACCAGCTGTTGGGCCGTCTTGGACGTCATCATGAGCTGCGTTACCAGGGTGGTCAGCTCGTTGTTGGGGAGTTGCGAGCTGATGCTGAAAGGGAAAATTTACACATTGGAGCCATATTCAGTACCTTCAGGCGGTTTTTCTCATGGTACCTCCAAAGTTTCTTCTGGCCGTGAACATTGCTGGAACATTGCTGGGTACTGATAAAGGTACCACCATCAATGCAACTAAGCCTGTGCACATCGGTCGTTTTTATGCTGCAATCTACCCGAACTGGTGTTGAAGTGGTGCTAGCAATAACAACCAGGTATATCTCAGTGTTAGGTATCAGATCTTGGAGGGAGTGATGCTGCCTGAGATCATCATCCATAATAGGGGAATATCAACATAACATAATAGTCAATTTGAAAAGAATAAAGCATGTTTAATATATATAGTAATGTTCAAACGCTCATTGTTTGCGCCTCCATCATTATATTGGAGAGTGGGGTGCCATCTATTATTAAGATTGGATGATTTCCGGGGATTACTCCAATTGTGATAAACCCCCATGTGTTCAATTGACGGTTAAGGTTTGACTGAACTTGCACTGACAGGTTCAACTGTCGGCTAGGTATATGGTGGCTACATGGTGGTTATTAGTCATATGGTGGTTGTTAGTTCCATGGTGGTTAATGATGGTGGTTGTATGGCTATGGGTCGAAACCCTTAGTTATCATCCCCTATCATTAACTATTAACCAGCTAGTTAACCATTGGTTGGTTGGTTAACTGCTTGACCCAGCTCGCCATATGGTGGGTGCTGAGTTGGCTTCACCACAGGCCCAGCCAACCCGCACTTCGTGTGCAGCTTTGGCTTCGGAAACTCATCCGACATCGTGAAATCGGACGATCGGTACTGGGGGTGCCCTGGCCAGCCGCCCAACGGGGCGTCAGCGGAGCCTCATCCGGCCTCAAAGACCCCAACTGCAACTGGGCAGCTTTCACACTTAAAATTGGAGGTTAATCATCCGAAACATTTGGTTCATTTGGGTTCCAGGAAGCTATATGGGTGTTTCTCAAGCCATAGGGGACCCCCCAAATCATCCATCAATAGTCATTTATAGTAGTAAACCAACCATTTTTTGGGCCCCCTATTTTGAGAAACCACCATATGGTCAAGCAACAAAGGAGGTGATTTTTGGATTATTTTATTCACTTCGTGGTGTACCCCTTGAACTTGCCTAGGGTCAATAGGTTTGATCCAACAAACTGCTTAGGGTCAATGGGTTTCAGGTTGGTGGTTTCAAACATTTTTTATGTTGCCTAGTAATTATCAACAGCTGGTTGGTTGACTAGTGTTTTTCTTACGGGGTGAAACACCATGTTTTGACTGTACCCCGAACCTAGCAGGAGGGCCTTGCGGGTGATCCTCTTAGTAACCATACTATTGCCGAGGCCCGTAACGTGGGATGTACCCAGGGAGGTTCCAAAGTAGTTCAGCTCAGCTCGGGTGTTTCTAGGGCACCCCCTAGTTGTCATCCAAGTCATGAACCATTTGCAGGAATGAACCATCTTGTTCCGGATTCGCTATGTTTTCAAAACCCAAAGCTCTTTATGAAATTGTTCTGTAAACTGCAGAAAATGCATTGAAGGAAAGAAGTTTAAACCCCAACGAATCCCTTTTGCTCCAAAGCAATTGTGTCTTTCCTTTGTTAGCCGGCTGCTGGTTTTAGACTTTCTTCTTGGTATTCAAAAATGGTTGCTTGGTTGACGAGGTTTTTTTCATAGTGGTGGTTCAATCACCAACCAGGACTACTGTTCAGACCTTCAGGAGTTCTTGAAGCCTCAGCCCCAAGCCAGTTGCTTGCACCGCTGGGCACCTTTCGCTGGTGCTGATGTCGGTGCACGTGGGGTGCTTGGTTGATGTTGGTTGATGTTGATTGCTGTTGGTTGTTTATTGGGTAGTGCTTCTTTTGAGTTGCTCATTGTTCGTTGGTCATGGTTGGTCATGGTTGGTCATGGTTGGTCATGGTTGGTCATGGTTTGTGGGTTGGGGTTTGGTTGGTTGTTTGTGGCACACTTCGTTCGTCAGGGATTTCCACTTGAAATAGGGGGATTGTGGAGCAGGATTGACCCCATCCTTATGCTGCCCCACGGAACTGTTCAAATCAAATCAGTAAAGACGAGACCTCTGAGTAGAAATAGTTACAGCTTTCGCTACCGAAGTTTCCACTGTACGTGAACTCTACAAACCAACCCCAAAACAATCCGGAGAATGCGCCAGTCTTGTCATGCTGAGGTAAATCGACAAAAAAAACGTCTCGTTGGGGTGTTGAGGGCCTTCGCCCCACGTGCTGTAGAGCCTTTTGGTTTGCTCGCTCACATGTCCGGAGCTCATTGACGGTTGATGACAAGATCCTTTTTTGCCATAACGACATGTGCACTCTCAGAGTTTAAACGGGAGATGAAATGAGCCTCTCGAGCTCCGGTATTATGAATATAGTTTCTTCCATTAAAATATTTCGATTTCGGTTTCCATTCGCCGTGCTCACACGTGGAAGCCAGCTGCAACGGCACTGTTCACCGTGCGGCGGCCACCAAGTTGAGGCTGTTTTGGCCAAACCGTGCCTCTCTTGGCGGAGTTTGAAGGGCTGACACTGACTTGATAGTTGAAGATTGATTGTCATTTGCATATAGACACATAAGAGGCGTACTCACATAATATTGATACATGTTCATGTTTGTTCATGTGTGATTGCAGTGATTGCATATACATATATATATATATATATTTATATCCAATAGATATGACAGATAGATCATGCATATTGTGGACATGCACGTGTGAAGCACCAAAGAAGTTGACATGTTGTACTGATTTCCACTGACTTTCTGATTCGACTTTCTTCGGTTCGTATATCAAGGTGTATTGTTACCTAAGGGTAGCTTGTCCTCACTGGCTGCTTTTTCCAATGAATGGAATTGTGACCACCAATCCGAGTGTCATTCATGGCGGGGGGGTAATGCAGCAGTGACTCAAAAAAACCCTGGTTGTTTTGTTCTTGGGTTTTACTCTGGCAATGAGTTATTCTAAGCCAAGACATGTGATTCTTAACCATTTCTTCAAGCCATGATTGAAAACAAAAGTTATTCCAGTAGTGGCATCTAAGCTTCAACCATTGCTTCTTAACCATTTCTGCCTCCAGTAGTGGTGATTGAAAACGAAGCTTATTCCAAGCAGAAATTCCACAGGAGGATTCCACTGGAACCAATCAAGAATGGGTGGCCTGAGAAGTCCTACCTATCAACCAGCTTGTCCAATGAACAGATCAAAACGAGCACCACTCAGAGGCGGAAGGTCCACTGGCTGAAGTGGCTATTGTGACATCGGAAAATCCCTATGAATCAACAGATCTTATCCATTTTGATCCTCTTTCATGTGAAGAATTCGCACTAGGATTTTGGTAATGGCATGAATCCATTCCTTGCTTCACCACATTGCTATGCAGCACTCGAATTGACAGCAGGTGTTTCTCCACGGTGCCAGTGTTTGGACAGTCAGCTGCAGCAGATGTGCTGCCCGCGTGCAAGATGCGGAGCGAATTAACGGTTTCATCATTGCCAACAGAGTCAGTGGAAAGCGGTCTGTTGAGTGATTCAATGCCGTCTCACATGGGCACACTTCAGCAAACTATCACCATTATATACTTCTGTCCTAAATGTTGAGAAAACGACCAAACCTTGCTCGCGTATTCAACGTTCAGGTCAGATACCTCCTGCAAAAACTATTGGACACCAGAAGCATTTCGCTCCCAACGTATTTTGGTGGCTCCAGCCAAATGATACTGTTCAATGACGTGACTATGATGTTTGATTCCATTGTCCAACATTTTTTGTTTCGCGGCAGAAAGTTGAATCAATAAATGAAATCAGAACGCACTGAGCCACTACACTACACTACACCTTTAATCGTTTTTTTCTGGAGATATGGACATTCTGTACGTTCACTTTCAGAATGTTCTCTTTAGAATAGCAAGCGGAGGCTCTACTCACGGGGTCTGGACAAGGGGATGCGGGTGATGTTGGATATCACGTTGAACATCGGCAAATGCTTGCTGATGGTGCTCAATAACCAACAAGAAGAACAACATGGAGACATAGCAACAATGACCATACTGGTAGGTATTTGAACCGCCGGCATGTTCATTTTACAGCATGCCATCATTAATTTGACGGCCAGCAGTCTCGAAAATGGTTAATTGATGGTTGAAGTGAGGTGGCTATTGTTCATAGTCATAAGTCATAAGCATAACTTCTGTTGATAGCGGTTTTTTATACTGTTACTGTTGATATGAGTGTCTCTCAAAATACGGGCACCCCCGGCAATCATCCATTAAAAGTTGTTTTTTAGGATATTTCCATTTTGGTGGGTTCCCTATGACTTGAGAAAGCACCATATAGTAGGTTGTTGGACCATTATTGTTGCTGATTATCCGCTGTTATTAGCTGTTATGTATGTAATTCATTATAAAGCCAGCAGCCACTACATGGTTGTTCCATTCCAAACTCTTATTAACCATCGTAATCCAAGTGGATTAACCATTATCGAATAAACCATTATTATCCGTTAAAACATGTTAAAACCATATTATAAGAAACCATCTTATCGGAACAACCATGAACAATCCGCCATAGGGCGACCGCCGAACCACTTGGCTTTGCGGCAACAGGGGCGGAGGCACTGCAGGAGGAGCTTTGGGCAGTCACAAGTGCACAAATTTCAGAGCACTGCAGAGTGGTTTGTGGCGATCTTTGTAAGGTTAATGAGCAAGCTAGTGTAGCAATAATAAAACATTAATGTGGCAATGTTTGTAAGGTTAATAAGCAAACAATAGCGGATTATTATTGGGTAGTAAGCAACAATAGTGGAAACTGATTAGCCATCTTTGTGGTATCAGCCATCTTTGTGGCACTGATTAGCGTTGGGTAATGGCTGATGTGAGTGGATAGCAAGCAAGAATAGTGGTGAATGATGCTTAGTAGTGGTTAATCGTAGGCGATCATCAGCAATCATAGTGGTTGAGAAGGTTAATGTTAAATCCATTGGTTGAGTAGGGTTCATATTGGTCAATACTGTAGTAGGGGTAACAACCACCCCCTACTGTTGATAAACCACCCGGTGTTGACCTTGATACATATTCTTCAATATGGATCTAGCACGAATAACTGGATACACTAAGCTTGAAGTTTTTTCTCTGCGGTATTGACTGATTGTGAAGACATAGACTCAGAAACAACTTGTATCCAATTGCACAGCCTTTGTTCGTGTAGTCATTTTTGTGGTAGACTCTGCGGTTGTTTACTTTTCAGAAAATTGATCAAAGAAGTAGCTCTTGACTCAAAACATCTACATCTACAGCTTGCCTTGGATTTTCTGTGTTTCTCGCTGGAATTTTTTTTCGTGTTTGACCTCGATGTCCTACAATAACTTACCATTTATTTCAACTCTTTGGTACCTATCGACAGAATGTTTCCCAATTCCAGAGAAGAAGCAGAATCTATCTATCAAAATCATAGTCTTTAATGAGTTTGAGGCAACAAATCGCACCTGCATTCTTCCATGGGGGATACTCCACACCGTATTCTTACTGTTGGATCATTCTTTGTTTGATCCGCTTGTGTTTCCTCAGCAAACTTTGCAAGCCAGTGGCCATGTGCAGCATCATTTTGTGCAGCTTGGTCTGGGCCCGGCTCTGTATCTAATTGATTTCGACGCGACCTATGGTAGCGACCCCCCAGTGTTAATGGCGGCGGACGGGAGTGAAGGGTGAAAGAGCCCCAACCCAGGGGCCCAACATAGAAATGAGGGACCCGCACCTATAGTTGGGATATTTATAAAGTTCTAACTATAGTTTGTAGTCTATAGTTGTCAAATTGGTAGGGGTTTAACTACAAACATAGCTAATACAATATGTGTATATTACATGTATCTGTATATAGCTATGGGCTCAAAAGCAGTCAGAATGGAGAACGGGGGTAGTTGTGAGCATCTAAGCAAAAACTATAGTGCATATTTGTGGGATTCACTGGATGCACGGGGTTTTGATGCATGGACATGTGCAATAAAAAAGCAGATGTACATCAAGAGAAATACATATGCATGCACATTTACACATACATTGAAGCTTTCCACATGAAGCTATCGATTTCACAGTATCTCTATGCGCGTGTCTGTTAGAATTTTGAATGAATTCATGCACATGAACGCTTCATTCCGATGACGTGTTTTTTCCATTGACTGACACATCTGCCAGAGGTCTTGACAAACATATGGCCCTGGCACTGGACAAAAATAGTACAAGCGATTCACTCCCTAGACGTCGGTGATGACTTGGAATCGAACGAGTAGGCATTCCTTTTGCTTGAGGCGAGCAAAGGAGTGGCGCAGTCTCTGTTGCGCGCGTCATATGCGGATGGATCAATAATCCAACCATCTGCAGCTCAGACGTGTCAGATGACTGTGCCAGAAAAGGATCGTTTCATCACTGCCTTAGCCGCCAAATAAGACGGCCAAGGCAGAGGGGGGAGGCGTCGGCAGTAGGAGGTGGCAGGAGAGCCCAGGGAAGTCCACTTGACCCAACCAGTTGATCGCTTGAGACGGGGTACAGCTGGTCTCCACAGTTGGTATTGGAGGAGTCTGTCAAATTAATTCATGTAGATACAAGTAGAGTTGAATGGCAGAATGACAAGTCAAACTGGGACACCAATCATAGTACAAGCAGCAGTGGCAGAAACTGCTCCGGTGTTTCAACCATTTTTCGGTTGTCAAGCTCCAACAGCAGCAACGTTGGAAGTGGTCGCCCATTTCGGGCATCTCTCGCCCATTTGGTCCCCCAAGTGTTCAGCCCATGGGAAGCACGGATGCTGAAGTGCAGTTTGTGGCTGTGGCTTTGGACATTTGTAAACTAGTTACTGCTGAGAGGCTGGCAACTGACGGGGATCCAGGATTGTGCGACGATTCAAATGGATTCATGAAGCTAGGTGATCCCGAAAAAATAATCACCGCTGGTGACGGGTTCAGTGTGCTGTGGCCGCATGCGAGGCCTGACAGTAGTTTGTATCATGCATTTGCTCTAATTGCAACCCAATAGATTTACTATGGTTTTATAGCAGACTTCTCATCAATTTGGGCTTCTCCCATTGAATCAGACTTACGTCAGGGGGTGCATCAATATCAGCACTCATCTCTTTCCCAACGAAGAAAAAAACAAAAACAACTATTTCGCTCCCCGCTAAGATACAGACATTGCCCGCTGAACCAGCGTCCTGATATGAAAGGGGGAGGGATTTTAGATAATTCTTTGTAGATCCTTATGGTTGTTGCTTATTACCCCATCATTAGAGGGTGCTGTGGCCTCTTTATCCCCCAAAATCTGTTTGGGCTTGATTGACTATAGAAGCGATTCATAACACTGTTGGAAACTATATAAAAATGGTTAGAAACTACTTTAGATTGTTGGAAGCTATTTATAACTTGTTGGAAACTATTTATAGAATAAGAACTCTTAATATGGGTAATAAGGGCACTGACTAGCCATGGGGATAAAGAGGCCAAGCTAAAGACTAGCAATCCTTGATTCGGGGGTATTATAAACCAAACATCCATTCTCTTATGGCACATCCATTCTCTGATGGGGCCCATCATATTAACCACTTTGAGTCTTCATAATCCATCTTCAGCCATCACTAAGAATTATCAACCCTTAGCAACTGTTCGTGACAAACCAGCCCCAATTGGTCTTAACCACTACCAAAGATGAGTAATTAATCAGGACTGGCCACTGAATGTCATTGGTGGTAATCACTAATGATTGAGGCAACTCTTCACCATCAATAAGAATTGGTAGTCATTGCCCCAAAGTAATCAAACATAGAAACAATTTCCACTAGGTATCAAAGTGATTTGCCACATGTTCCAGCCAGCTATAATGCCAAAGGGTATCCACCATCATCAACCTTCATCAGCCAGCACGAACCATTGCAAACCAGCATTTCTAGCCATCATTTGCCATTCATGTTACATTCCCCGAGGGTATCCAGTCTCATCAAGAGCTTTTCGCGCAATGGGTCCGGTGTCAGCAGCTGGCTGCGACAGATGATCGCTACAGCAGCAAGGGGGTTATCGTTAGCCCAGGCGGATTTCAACCACAAAGAAAGTCACCCGCACTCAACAACAAATACACCGTTGGCAACCCGGTTGGCAATTTTTACACAGTTTACTATACATGATGATTGCCGCATATGCCATATGATGCAGATTTCCATGTAGATAAGCAGAAATATATATATATACATATGTATTTATTTATGTACATTAGTGTACATACATATATTTATATATGGTCCAGTGTTGCCACCCCCCCTCCCCCCCCCCCCGCCCCGGTGCTGGTGCCACCCCCCCCCC
>VSDK01017696.1:664476-699553 GCA_009767595.1 Symbiodinium kawagutii | reverse complement strand
ACGATGACGACGATGATGATGATGATGATGACGATGACGATGACGATGACGATGATGATGATGATGATGATGCTGATGATGATGATGCTGATGATGATGATGATGATGATGATGATGATGATGATGATGATGACGATGACGATGACGATGACGATGACGATGACGATGATGATGATGATGATGATGATGATGATGATGATGATGATGATGATGATGCTGATGATGCTGATGATGATGATGATGATCATGATGATGATGATGATGATGATGATGATGATGATGATGATGATGATGCTGATGATGATGATGATGATGATGGTGGTGGTGGTGGTGGTGATCCTTACTCGAGCGTGATCGTGTACTCACCAGCCATTCGGATCAGGGAAGGATTGTTCTTTTAATGACTTTCTTGGCTGCAGGTTTTGGCATATCCAGGAACTGTCACATAAATGGCGTATACACAGGTCTCAGTCACTTTCCCTGAGGGTTTTGGGTGTTTAGGGACTACTCAAATGTTACACACTTGACCGAGGAGCTGGCAGTGGCGTACACCTGGCATGACACCAGGCTGAGTATCAGATGAATGATGGGAACTTTTCCCTGGTCACTTGCTGCATTTTAATGTTGCCAACTACTCATAGGCCTCAATGACCGCGAGGGATTCAATCACACCAAAAGGTTGTTTGATCCAGTTCTGGGCCGTAGGCTGGAAGGAATACTCCTTGCACTGATGCAGATACGATAGACCCCGGAGAATTGTTCCGCCATGTGATCAGCATTGTTAGCACTGACTATTCAAAATATTCACATACCCGGAAAATCTTTCGAAAACGCGCCAGCTGTGAAGTCCAAACAGAAAACGCCATCGAGCAAAAAAGTCGCAATCAATCTATTGGGGAAAGTGGTTGAGCCTTTTCTATCTACATAGACTTTTGCAATCTTTTGCAGATACGATGGAAACACCCCAGTGACGAGTAAAGACGCTGTAATGACGGGAGAAAACGCCGTAATTGGGTAGGTCATCCAAACTAGTTCGGCAACCCATGCCCTTCCACCAATCCATGCAGCAAAAAGAGCAAAGACACCCTCACTACGTCGAGTCAAAAGCGCTGTAGCTGGAAAGATGATCAAAAAACGCCTTCGGGTAAAGGCTACTTTGTCCATCAAAGGCTGAAATGTTTGACGTAAATCAGGTTCTAGGTATACATAGCAATACGAATGATAACAATGATAACTGATAACTATATAAAATGATACCATCTGAGAATTGGTAAATACCATTTATGAATATTTCTCATTCCTTGCTTGAGATGATGATCGTTGCAACGGTTCAGTCAGCCATATCCACATCAGGCGCACGGAATGCACGGCATCCTGCCCACTGTTGAAAGTGGCAAACCGGTCAGGGCCTTGTTGGGCGTGCGGCAGGCAACCGTTGTTGTTTGAGTAGTTATCAGCTTTTCCCAATCCAACCAGCATGATTTAGCTGACACATGAACCCCATGGATCCTCACGGTGGCAGTTTGTGATCAATGACTGAATGACCATGAACCACTTTGACCATCTATGACCGACGAACCAGCCATTGCTGAAGAAATACTTCAATGGCGTAAACGCTGCGGGACTAAGCGGAGGGTTCCCGAACAATATGAGAGCTGGGTACAGAGACAGGTGAATATCAATCAACGACGAGGTTTGACCTGCATGGTTTCGTGATGGTTTGTCCATCAGGGTCGCAATCACGCACACAATGGTCGGGGTCTCATTATTGTTGGTACCGCTGGCATTTTTGTCCAACGAGTTCGATAAAGCAACCTGGCTCATATCGGGAGTTCATGACGCACCGCTATGAAACAAGTTGGGCGCGAATCGCCCGTGTCGAAGCTATGTCTTAGTGCCACATAAAATCGGTAGTGATTCCTTTGGGGACCCAGCCACCGCGGTTGGCCAATGGTAGTGCCGCATGCCGCATACCTATCATACCTGTTTTTACAGCTGGGTGTCCATTCTTCAGCATGGAGTAGCTCAGCTAGGACCAGCTAGGACAAGCCCATCAGGAGACGGTACTGGGTATCTTTGAATTGTCTTTTTGGACTTGGCAGGTATTCGTCAGATGCTGCAGGAAAGTTATCCAGCTGCTGGTTTGTCTTTCTCGAAAGCCGCAGCTAGGAAGGGTTATTTCTTGGTGGTGCCATGGCCTTGTTTGCGACTGAGGAACCAGCTGGGGTGTGGTTATGGTTGTTTCTATAGTAGCTGGGTAGAAACAACCATATACATTGGCATTGTTATATCGATTGTCGCTTGGTGGTTATCTCCATGTTTTGGTATCATACCTCTGAAAATGCTGGCATTGTACAATCAACTAGAGTGACTAGATAACTGTTGGTCATATCCAATATGTTCCATACACTACTAGTACATCTCTGAACACCCTAATTCATGGTTGGTATCTAGATGGGCACTGTGGGTAATTCTGTTGGATGCCCGTGTTGATATCTTGGTCACTAGCTGGCTTCGTTTGCGCCAGCGGCTGCTGCAAGGTCGAAAAGCAAGTCAAGGCCGTTACCGTGCCAGTGGCTGGTGGTTGTGAATTGTTTTTGCTGGACTTACAACTTTGAAATAGGCAGGAGGCATACTATATTATATTGTTTAGATCACAAACAAAATGATTTGTTGAAAAAAATGAATGATGTATCTACATGTTCTTTGATTTATTTCCATCTAAATATGTATACGTCTATATATATATATAGATATATAGATATATTACCTCCTTTGTTGACACATATGTGTGTGTGTGTGAATGCTGGTGCCAGATCGTGAACAACCATCACACAACATTTGAGACACATCATAGCGTTTGAATAGGTGTTGGGTTAAATAGCTACAGCATGTGAATTTGCTCCTATTCGCAAACATGGTTGGTTAAATAGCATTATCTATTGTATACGCAAACATGGTGAGTCAAGAACTGCACAATAGTTGTTCCTTTGTTTGTGCATGTAGACACAATCGCATATTAATTTATCACTTATTGTATACACAATAGTTATTTGTTCCTTTGTGTGACTACACTTTCCAGTATGCAGTTCGCGGCAGCAGTCGGAGTCAACCAGGACTGCTTCCCAGGCACTGATGATCAACATGCTTCCCATTTAAGAGCATGTATTGGTGAGTGATTAGTCGGATCTGCAGAAGCTGTTTATGACCTAATGCCTAATGCCCCCACAACAAACATGTCAACGATTGACAACAGGTGAGTCCGGTGACAACGGATACGGGGACACGGCGAATCTGACTAGTGGCAGAAAAACATGGGTCTTTAATGATAGGTCGGACATGCAATACCAAGCCTGCACCCTTTTCACGGCAAAAGTATCATCATCATCATCAGCATCATCATCATCATCATTATTATTATCATCATCATCATCCACCATCCACTATTCATTTTATACCTCATTGTCATCCCGGATCCGCTATTTAATTCACCATTAAGCAAAGCTTTTGATTGAACATCAATTATCCTCTGGACTTAATCATGAATATTGACCGTCAAACAGGAAGTATAGCCCTTCAATATTTCACCCCTTTTGCTTAGTTGTTTAATTAACCATTGCTTAAGGGCTATTTTCCCTATAGTTTCCTTCATGGTATACCCTTTAACCACTATCATCCCGGAATCCCTATGACTATCGTTATCCTCCCCTTTAGTTAACGCTGTTGTAATCATATTACCATGAACTAACTATGATTCCCTTATAGTTACATCATTGTATAGCTTCATGATCAACGACCATATGATTATACCGGAGCTTGAACGGTATTAAGCCAGTGAGGTTTCAACAGTATTAACTATAGACTCTTTATTTACGAATAGTTAACCGTTAATTAAGTTTTTAATCCCCTATAGTTACTTTCAGAGTGGTACCTCCCGGGTTATAGCTTGATATACTTTTATTTTCCCTAAGTGGTAGTTACCTTGCTTGCAACCTAATTTAAGTCATTGAGGGTATTTACCAATAGGTAATTGATTATCATTGAAGCTCATTCTAGTTCACCAATTGTACAAACAATATTGATAGACTAGCATATAGTTACCGATAGCCAACCATTGATTATCTATTAATCCCCAATACTTAATTCTCTTGTAGTTACAGAACCATTGGTTAGCTATTATATAACCAAGTACGTAGTATACGGTGATCAATAACTGCCGTGATTTTACTGATATCAACAATATAGCTACTTTGGAAAATAACATCATGTACTTCATGATTGGTTACTTTGGTTATTATCATAGTCTACAGTAACAATTTATGCACAGCCCTGGCTACAAATGAATATGCACAACATTTATAACTACTTTGCTTACCTACAGCCATATTGGGTCCCTGGGATGTTCGGTTATACATGTTTTACTTGTTCTACCAGGCACGACCACTTATAGCAGCCATTTATTACTACTTTGCTTACCCATCAGTTCAACTTTTAACCCATGGCACCCACGATCCCTACCTCGATCGGCTGCGTGCGCTTCAGGGCTTGTTGGCCTTCGCTGAAGCCCTGCACCACAAGCAGCGAGCTGATGCAAAGTTTCGGGACCGCCCGAGCTGCAGATGAGCACCTGGAAGGTGGTGATGGTGAGGATACTCATTTATCATCAGGATATTAGTATCATTTATCATTTATCATCACTATTATCATTTACCATCATCATTTATCATTTCGAGATTGGATTTACTAATATCACCTAATGATGGTGAGGATTGGATTAATAAACTTCTGGTTGATGAATTGGGGGGGTACCATTTTAATGGGCAAGCAAGGCTTTCGGGGGATACCGGGATACCCCCTTTTAATCAACCAAGGGTTTATTGATCCTGGGTAGACATTAGTATGGTGAAGATTAGTGATTGGATGGGAGTGGTATCATGGGTAAATAACTAGTATCTATAGTATAGGTGTAATATTACTGATGAAATATATGTTCTACTCATAGTAAGTAGGATATAATATCATCATCAGTAGTATTCATCATGTACTGATTATGATAGTGGATATAGTATTGCTGATAATTGGCAAATGATACTAGTATATCAGTATATCCTAATGTCACCCATTGGTAAATGGCTACTAATTAATTATCATCCATTGGTAAATCCACATTTGCCAATATTAGTATCCAATATTGGATTGAGTAGTAATAGGTACTAGTATCATTATTGGATGATTCGTGATTTGTACTTTTGTCATTTACCATCATCAGGGTATTACTAGTTATGATGTCGGATTTGCCAATATCACCTAATGATGGTGAGGATTAGTGAGGATTAGTGAGGATCAGCGATTGATGGTAAATTGATATTGGATGGTAAAATTGGTGGTACCTAATGTTAATCCATGGTTATCAATGGTTTGATAATGTTTGACATGGTTTAGTGCTTTTTTTAGGTGCTGATTAATGGTTGATTTATATGTACCAGCTAATGGTTATACTGAGTCTGAGTAACGGTTCTTAACTGATGGTTCCTATATTTGGCGACTATTTGTTTTCGCTCGTGAATCGGTTGAGGAATGGTTAAGTCATGATTCCATCACCCATTTTGTCAGCTGGTGACGAGAACCGAAGGACACACACCATGAAATGCACACCCACATGAATCAGCTGGTCATGTTCAAACAGTGGTTTTCCAGCGAAAACACCATTTACTGAAGGAATCCACAGGGCGATATTCCATCCAGCTTGGAATTCTGCAGGGCTGGGCCATTACAGTACGAACAAAGATTGGATTGTGTACAATAGGGTGTCCCATGTCAAGCAACTTGTTAGTCATAGCTTTGCCCAACGGTGTGATGTTTTGTTCATAAAACTCTTTCACTCAAGTATCTCATGTGACAAACAGCGATAAACCTCATTATGAAGTTATAAACATAATCAAGTCACACTTCGATCAAAATCAGCTGGTTCAGACTGGTTCAAGTTCCATGTTCATGCCATGGCCCTGGGAGGCGCGGCGCTGGTCGTCGAGGTCACGGCCCAACAAGGAGGAACAGGTCGACAGCCCAAGGCACCCGGGGAGCTTCGCCGGGATCCGGTGGGGTGGGACTGGTAATTTCTAGTGGAGTCTTTGGTCCCAGTCGTTGGTCCAGAAATACTGGAAATACTGTTACTGGTAATAATCATTGGTAGGAAGTACTGGTTAAATGGTCGGAAATACTTGAGTAATGATCATTTTTTCTGGGTAAGTTCCAGTAAATGATGCAAACATTGGTACTATTATGTACTATTTAAGTATGATGATGATCATTGAGTTGTTGGTCCAACTCACGAATTTATTAGCGTTTGGTCGGCATCGGTCATAGTTTGCACTCGCAGTTTTTGTGGTTCATAGGGAGCTTCGGCGTAAAACTGCATGCAGTTTGTTGGGAAGGCTTTGGTATGATAGCACATTCTTGCGGCTCAAAACGATTGATTTGGTCCCTGGCGTATCCAATTCTTTAGACCCAATGGGGTTGTTCTGAAAATGGTGTGAGTATTTCAATCACTTGCGAAGGTGTTGCGTTCGTTGAATCTTCACAGCAGAGGTACGTTCTCTTGATCCCACAGCTACATTGTTTGGGCGCAAAACAAGGTGTGCGTACGACCAGCTATGGATGCGATACTTAGGTTTGATCTCCATTTCCATCATAGCCGTATTCTTGCTGCACTATTCTTCAGCCATCGCCATACCCAAGTTTGTGTTTACATGTTGTTCCTGAGATACGTGTTGCCCGATCCCCAGCGAACAATACTCATGCCGGATGTCCTTTGGGTTTCGCAAGTCACGCTGGTTCCAGGCTATCATTGATATCATTATTAATTAACAATGAGGAATAGTTATCGATAATTGCACTTGAACGACCAATGAACATGAGAATCACCCAACACATTGTTGCAAAAATATGTTTGCCATTGATGTCAATAGCCATGTGCTTTAAAACACATCACCCATATATGGCCCACAACGCCATTGCCTGAATTCACAAAGCGTTCAGTGCTTATGGATCAGTGCTCCATGGTCAGGCTACCAGACTCGCAGACAGAAACGGACTTTGGGCAGGCCCGGGAACACAGGAGCGCTCGATGATCACCTGACAGGACAACCCTGTAATTAGCAGTCCAAGTTAGTCTCCGGGAGTATAAACATAGCAGCAGCAACACTAGCAACGCTGCAATCGTGACTACAACAGTAACAACGGAGTATTACTTCCGCATCCCCTGCTCCGTTTGCTTCTGCTATACCCAATTTGGGATGTCACACCGACCCCAAGAAGTGGATTGAACATCGCAAGAGCTTGTATGATTTGTTGACTCCTTTGGTGAGCACCCTGTGTATGATGTTTCCTCCAAAATGGTTGTTTTGCTGCCAAATTATCTTCAATATTGTTGTAACTATATCATTATTGCAAATCCTAGGTCTCTATGAACATTTGGATGTTAATAGGTGCCTATTGCCCAGTCGTAGAGACACTATTGGCCATTATCAATCATCATCAGCATAGTTGCGTGACAAAAATACAATATTGAAGTATTGATTGCTGGTTCGCAGATTTTTACCAACCACAACTAAATACAGATGCTAGAATGTGTTAACCAATATCACTAAGATCATTAAGTATTCACCGTTTCTACTTACCATGAACAAGCATTTATACCACTTGCGTCTCAACTATGTTCGAATTAAAATGATTCATTACCCACTATTGTCATATTATTAGTTATCAACAATTTTTAACTATTACTACTTTATTGACTATGGATCGACCGTATCCACCAAAACTAAGCCATCACAAACCAAAACCAACAATCACTAACCATCACTAAACAGAACTGACCATAACCAACCATAACCAACCATAACCAACCGTTACTACCCATAAGTAACCACCATCCGCTCTTGCTTCTTCCCAGCCAGGCTTTGCACGCAGGCGAAGGCCCTGGATTTGGCTACGGCAGCCCGAGATGCCACGCCGATGGATTGAATCGACCGAGGAACCAACTCACCAACCAACTGGCCAACCAAGCAGATTTGTGGATATTTATGGTGGGTTCCGACCAACCAGCAACCAACTAGCAACCAACTAGCAACCAACTAGCAACCAACTAACCAACCAACCAACCAGATTTAAGAGATTTCTTTGATTTGCTAACCAGAATCGTGGTTTGAGAATAGATTTGGTGAAGCATTGTGACCGTAGTCTACTCATGATGATTGAACCATTTCGGTGACGACCCGCCATTCCCAGGAATGGTTGATGAGAAAACCTTCCGCAATTCCCCGTCATTGGTGCTTACACCTGCAAGCTAGGTAGTTGGGTAACTTCAAGATATCCGACTAGAAGGTACCGCTTTTGTCCCGTGCCTTTGGCTCCTTTGTAATTAGTGTGTGATTCATTGTGATTCATAGCCATTGTCATGAATCCTATGAAGCAACTACCTCAAGCACTCAAACACAAACTTTGACTCCTTGGCTTCCAATGAGTATGACAACTCCGGCTGGAGCATCCCCATGGACGCATATTGTATGTAGGGCGCCCTAGCTTCCAATGGATTGGTCATCTCGTTGGTGGTTTTAGTTCTTAATAATTGGGTCCATGCGCTGCTACTGTAATAGGCTGAGCAGGTTCATACCACCACCAAGTAACTGGTTGGAATTGGAACCACTTTTTGTCCTACTTGCCGCATCCCGCTCTTTGGCAGCGCCTCCCTTGCAAAGATACTAATAAGCTCTTAGCCAATGAACTATTTTGAATTCAGTAACAAATGAAAACCTTTTGGTAAACCAACCTGGCAATCGAAAATCCACCATTTAAAGCAGGCGTTCCATGTTTTTCTTTGCAATCAATTGGTGAGTTCCTTTTCCAGGTTACCAACCGGTACCTCCAAGTAACCACTTGGCACGACCCACCAGGAATTTCCATGCTGTGCTCCCTACGGCAGGTGCCGAAACGCTCGAGTGCGGACAGCCCGGCGTTGGATGTTTTCTGGGAGCCTTGTGGGCGGACCAATGACCCAAGAGAAAGAGACTCGCGCCGAAGCATCATTACCCATAGTTCACCACGATTCCACGATTAGGTGATCAAGCATGAGAGAAAGAGAGAGAGAGAGAGAGAGAGAGATAGAGAGGGAAGGAGAAAAAGGAAGAGAGAGAGAGAGGACAAAACAGAGAGAAATGCCAACTGTTGGAAAAGGATATATGGTACAAGTTATAACCTAAGCCACTCAGTCTGCGAAATAGAGTTTGTAACCGACCTGCAGACTTAGCCACTGTTTCAAGACTCGTAGCGTAGCTGTTTGATAGCGCATGATAGCGCTATGTTGTTTCGTGATATTTGAGAGCTGTAGTATGAATCTAGTTGGTGGTTTCTCAAAATAGGGTACCCCAAAAATGGCTGGCTTATCACTATAAATGACCATAAAAGGATGATTTGGAGGTACCCCTGTTTTGAGAAACACCCAGTTTGAAATTGTTGTTGGAGTTCTTCAAATATTTGTGATATGAATACCCCTTGACCGACCATGATGTAGGTTCCTAGGGGCGGACATGCAGCAACTAACCAAACGGAGAAAGGATATTTAGTTGCGAGAGAAAAATTGAAGACAAAGAGAAAGAAGAGAAAGAGAGAACAAAAAAACACCGAAATCTCACCATTGATGGCACCCCAACAATCCAAATTATGATCATGCCTTGGATTATCTATCTGATCCACAGGGACCTGCGAGTTTGTTCCAAAGGAGACTGTGCGGTCACCAGAATTACATTGTTTTGCCATCAGCCGGTATTTAATTGTTTTTTTAATAAATGCGTACAAATGTATGTGGACATCCGTGCATATGTATAAATGCAAAGGTGTCCCTTCTATGAAGGGGTACAGCCTTTAATAACGGGGGATGTTCGGTTTGTCCGAGCCTTATCCCTAGCAGTCCCCGAATCGGACCCTGGATTTCACCCCCAGAACCATTGACTTGGGAACATTATTCAGTGATTCTGAACCCACAAACCATGCCCCGAACCACACCCTAAACCATGCATACCCCCAAACAAACATCTCGTGAAGGGGTTCCTTATTTTGAGATGGGCCCAAACGGCAAAGATACATGCATACCTACATACATACATACATACCTACCTACATGCATACATACCTTCATACATACCTACCTACATACATACCTACCTACCTAAATACATAAATACATAAATACATAAATACATAAATACATAAATACATACATACATACATACATACATACATACATACATACATACATACATATATACATACGTACGTAGTTGCGTACCTGCATGCCCGCGTTCCCACGTAGCTGTGTACCTGCGTACCTGCGTGCTTGCCTGGATATGTGCATAACTGCATACGTCCATACGCACATAACTAGATGCCTACATACCTCCATACCTACATACAGACATACAGACGTACAGAAATAAAGATATCCAGACATGCATGCGGACATAAAGACATACAGGCGTAGATGTAGACATACACATGTACATGCAGACATACAGACGAACATGTAGACATACATGCAGACATTCAGACATTCAAACGTACATATATACAGAACAAACGTATATGCATACATACATTTTGCACCTATATCTACAAAATGTGCACCCGGCCCGAAATGCTTTTGTTGGTTCCCTGTCCATGTCTTTGCTTTTCTGACTCGGTCATGCCATGGTTTTCATGTGTTTTACAGCTGGGTTTGACCAATGAGTTTGCAATACAAATATGCACAGGTTGGACCCAATGTCTTGATCATCGAATCCTCTCATCACCTCCACATATCAAGCATCAAGCAACATTGAACCACAATCTTCCCATGTTGACCAGGCGAATCCGTGGACTCGATGACAGCAGTGATGGTGAGGAGGTGGGGTGAATTTCTGGGTGAGGGGTGTCTGGTGTTTTTTTGTGGTGCAACTCTTGGTTTATAAGCAGCCAAACCCAAGTGGTCAAGATTATGAGTCCCTACAAAAATGGATACAAATGGTGGTTTACTTAATCTGTATGCATCCTGCTTTTTTGAAATCAATAGTATTGTAATAGTTCACGATCGCTTAAAACGAAGAATCTGCACAAAAAGAGGAAATAGCAACAACATCCAACAATAGATGTTTGTATTGTGCATCGCGCATGGAAGACACGGTTTGCACATATGTGGTGGTGATACCGCAAGACCTAAGCTTGCTGTAGCACAGTGAAGAGAGAAACATAGCTACTTTGCGATACAAAGTGCCTTCAGCACATGATGACATGCAATAGACATGCATAGCCAACAATAAGATTATAGGACAAAAAGCAACAATGATTTTGACACCAAGAACCAAGGTCTATTGGCATTTATATATGTTCTTTACCACGGAGGCACGCCCAACCAAACCAGAAATCATGATTATATCGGAGAAGCCCATGTAGGTACTAATCACACCAGAGCTGGGCGGGCTCCGCGTGTTAAACAGGACAACATTGATCTATACATGTGGGTGTTTCTCAAAATAGAGAGCCCCAAAATGGTTGGTCTACTCCTCTAAATGATAGTTGATAAAGGATGATCAGGGGCACCCCTATTTCAAGAAACCACATGTGGTATGAATGGCTAGAATGAGAAGCTTCTTTGTTTGATGAAGGCTATGATTCATTTGTGCCTTTGACTCCCATGACCCTGTTTGTAGAATAGATGTGCCTGTTCTTCGGGTGTGGTAAGCTCCTTGGTGGCTGACGGTTTCAGCTGAAAACGCGGCACCTATGGCGAAGCTGGATGATCACACCGATGCCATGATTCTCACAGCTGATGCCACGTTTGTTGAGATACGGTAGAATGTTGGTGCAGCCCAAATCCATTCAACACTATCATGTACCATGGATTTGGGATTGCCATGATAGCCAATTATGTTTGGGATAGCCACGATAGCCATTCTAAGCCTAAACACTGTCATGTACGAGATCAAAACCAATGGTGTTTGGGATTGCCATGGATTGCCTCCTGCGAAACACATTCAAACACTCATATCATGTTGGTATGGATCCATATCAACCGAAAAAGGATTTGTGAACTTCCCAACAAAGAGGATCTATTCATAGGATCTCCATCAGGGTACCAGGGCCTTGATCCACATTGATTTGATTTTTCACGGATATACATATATATATATATATGTATATATATGTATATTTGTTTATTTTATTTGTTTTAAGTATATTTTGTTTAACTAAATACATTTATATGCTTGGCCGTTCAACCTGTGCCAGGTAGTGGCCTTCCAAGATTGCTATATTTGATTTTTTGCGGGCTGTATTCTTTGTGTTTACCATTGTCGCTGCTACCACGGCGGTTTCCATATAGTCATTGTTGCCGTGCAAACTTCCATGGTGGCCAGAACGGTCGGATGCCAAAATGGATGACAAATTCCACCCAAAACATAACATGTAGATATATGTAGATGGCTTGTTAATGTCTTAAATTTTAAAACACACACACACACTGTAAATTTTGGGTGCTTTCTGAAAGGTGGTACAGCCAACGCTACCTCCTTACATGAATGCTTTGAATGCCATTTAGTTGGAGGCTCGAGGTTCATTGTAAACATACTCAGTTTTGATCAGCTAACGCACCCCTTGGAAGAATGGGTGTGGTGCAGACGGTAGGCGGTCCGCAAGAAAGGTACCGCACGGTTCTCAGCAGGGATGTGGGATGCTTGTGTGCGGCTGGTCATGCAACATAACTCAGAAAGTAGAGCATGGATCAGGAGGATGGCCATCATGCCAACAAGAATAGGAGATTCGTAATGTTGGTTTCTGATTAATATCTACCTGTTGGTTTCATCTATTCTCATTACTTTAGGGGGGTTACACTAATCAGAAACCAACATTATCAATGACCACTAACCCACCTTTTCAGACAACACCGCACTTTCGGACTGTTGGTGATTAGTCACCGCCTACAATATATGTGCCATGCATATTGACCTACAAAACTGTGTCATTTGTACACGCAAACGTCGGTAAAATACACCATCCGTGGATCATCATGGAGCATTTGGCCATGGGACTGGTGAAGGATTCCCTGGCAATGAAAAATTACATTTTTGATAGGAAACCATGGGAAATCATGGGAAACAAACCATGAGGTTCATCAGCTAAACATGGCAGGATTTTGCCAGGTCACTGGGGCGTCCCCGAGCTGGTGATTTACAGAAAGTTACAAACTGGAAGGTTCATAGGCGTGCATAACTCTACTTTACGAATAAATATGTACATTATTATTGTTATTATTATTATTGTTATTATTACTATTATATATATATATATATATTTGTATGCATTTATTTGTTTGTTTGCTTAATGTATACTAATAATTTTGATATATAATACATTTAATTACTTATTCATACTATACATATGCCCAAACGGCTATGTCTCACTTGGTTGTCCAGCTCTTTTGAGGCCCCATGAGATTTTCGCTCTACCAGCCACTGTCGGAACACCCAGGGCCCCACGACAACATCAACAGTGCCCACAACCACGAACGACAAAGCACAACGGCAAGCAGACCGGCAGCCGGAAACCATGAGCACTAGGAACGATATGGGTGTTTCTCAAAATAGGGGTAGCCCCAAATCATCCATTAATACTCATTTATAGTAATGAACCAACCATTTTTGGGGGTCCCCCCATTTTAAGAAACCACCACGTTGTCAACCACGTTGCCTCAGCCGCTTCTCGGCAACGAGGCCAGGAATTTGCCCAGAATCAATCCCAGTACTCGAGCTTGCCGCTCGCGTGGAAGCCCAGTCGTGGAATCCTGGGGCATGGACCTGCGGCCGAACATTTGCGGCACAGCTGAGACATGGCATCAGACATGGATGCGAAGTTTGTTCAGATTTGAACTTGCGCATCAAATTTGAATTTTCATCAAATCTTCGCCGCAATATGGTTAAGGGAAGATAGGATCGTTGAGCAGCCAATCAGTTCAGTGCCAGCTGAACTTGGTTGCTTGGATGTCATGTTTGGGGTTGCCCTCCTGTGGTGTGGTAGACGCAGGAACGAACCACCATGATGACCACACACCGGATTAGCTTTACCGAATTGCCTGGTAAAATCACATTTTTGACAACCAATTTTGACAACCATCGCTATTGTCATTCTTAATCACCTTTGCTATCACCTACTTACCAATGTTATGGCCATTGCTAGTAACCATTGTCAATAACCATAGTCATAGCCAGTGTTAATAGCCATCGTAAACAAAACATATATAGTCATCACCATTATTAATAACCATTGTTGAGAACCATAGTCATAACAATTATTAATAACCGTTGTTAAGAACCAAAGTCACAACCATTGTTAATAACCATGCATAACTGTCCATGTTTCAGAATTCATGAGCTGGACAGCTGTAGCAGCTCCTTGGATGAAGTGTTTCCGTGAGCCTGGGAGCCCATGATGTGCCACCATAGCCGGTTGCTTTTCTGTGATCATTTGGGTAACTGCCAAGCCACAGGGTATCCAATGCGCCCTACCAAAGAATGATCATTTCCGATTGGAAACAGTTTGTTTTTTGGGGTAACGCCATTTTGGCACGTAGCCATTTCGGGATGGTCGAGGGGACCTTTAGGGATGGCTGTTGGTAGCGCCATGAGTGGACATACTCATGCAACGGTTCACGTTTGGTGGAGATTTGCTGCCCAAAACTGCGCCGAATCCTGATGAGCCGATACTCATAACCCATCTCTCTCTACATGTGTTCTATATATATATATTTAAATATATGTACATATTTACATATATATAAATATATAAATACATATTTGTTTATATAGCAATAAGTTCCACATGTGTATGATTACATATCATTATCTATGTATTATTGTGTGCTTATACATTTTTTCAATTAACACATGGAATTTTGCATATGCACATATATTCTGTATAGATATAAAGTGTATACATCTAGTAAACCAAAAAAAACTAGCTCCAAAGCCTCAAAACCCTAAATCAGCCCCTAAAACTCTCTAAGCTCAACATCACCGCTTATAGCAAGCCTTTTCACACTTTTGAACAATCTTGACGTTCACAAGAACCTCAATTACAAGTAAATATGATAGATTTGCACAAGTAGATGTGGTGATGTCTATGTTGATAAATGAATATGTGTATTCATATGTATATATAGATTTATATTTTTTATATTTATCTATTTGGATATATATATATAGGTAGATAGATGGTATCTACATAGACATGCATATAAATATGTATACTCAGTGCACACCTCGTTTGTAGACAACAACCCGTACCAACTGTGCTCCGAGATCCTTAGCGCGACGGCAGGTTGCAGCTGGCCGACAGCCCAAAGGGCCCAGAAGATTTGGAGATCTCCAAAGCGGAGGTGCCAACTGTGACGCCCGCACGGTCGGTGGTGGGTCAGCAGTTGGTAGTGAACCATTGACGGTTTAATATGTGCCAAGCCAGAACGGGTAACGAATGTGCCTTACCAAAAATAATTAATTTCAGTAGGAAGGAAAGCATTGGTTTTTGGGCTGCCATTTTTTTGGCACATACTTGATGAGGGTTACAACCATTGTTAGGCCGTCAAGGATGGTTGATGAATGTTTCGTAATGGTTTGGATCTCACTATGGTTCCAACGTCATGGTTCAATGACCATTGATTATGGTTAGAATCATTTGGTGAACATGTTTCAATGTCATAATCGCGATCCATCATATGATTATTGTACGTAATCTTACGCGCAAACCCCCCCTTTCGCCCACAGGGCGAACTGGGGTGTTTGCACGTAAAGGTTTATGGTTTATAGTTTTAGGGTTTTAGGATTTATGGTTTTAGGGTTTTAGGGTTTATGGTTTTAGGGTTTTATCGTTTTTCTCCAAATTTTTGAGGGTTTTAAGGTTTACGGTTTAGGTTTTTAGGTTTATGGTTTAGGGTTTTAGGGTTTTAGGGTTTATGGTTTTAGGGTTTTAGGGTTTTAGGGTTGTATGTTTCCAGAACGCAAGCACAACACAGGTCAAGGACCTGCGCGATCCGTCCAGATACGCTTGATTTCGCACATGTGCATTTTGTACTGTAAAAACCAATGTTTTTTGACGTTCCCAGACGCTCCCGACAGAGGCGCGGGCAAACGGAGGTGTTGCCCGTAATCTTACTATCTGGGAATAGTGAACCACAATGGTTGCCACAATGGTTGCCACAATGGTTGATTGAAAAGCCGTAAAGGCTCGTCAACGCCGCGCGGAGGTGTTGGTGGAGAAGTACCGTCAGCGCACGCGTGCGGCGGAAGCAGCTGTTCAGGTGGCGGCACGACAGAGGTGACCTTTTTTTTCACCCGACGATCTCGCAATATGGTTGACAATGGCAGACAATGGCTAGTAATGGCTAAACATGGCTGATAATAGCTAGATCTGTTCATCATCAGTGCCGAAATCAGTAAGCAAGTTCAGCATCACTGCTGGTTGATGGTTTCGAGCATTTGCATTACTTTTCCCAAATGTATTCACCAAGGCTTGGTTGGTTGACAAGCAATTTGTTCATAGGGGTGGTTCAACCGCCAACCAGGTTCGGTAACACTGACCATGCGGCGCACCTGGCTGGCTCACAGCATCATGCGATGAGCGGTCACCAAAGCCTTCATTGATATTGTTATATGGGTGTGTTTCTTAAAATAGGGGTACCCAAAAATGCTGGCTGTATTATTCTAAATGACTATGAATGGATGATTTGGGGGTACCCGTATTTGAAGAAACACCCATATAATTATTTGGCAGATTGGTGGAGAGAGCAGATTGATGATATATAATTGATGATTTATCAAATTGATTCTTGATGGTTGGCTAATGTCAGCATCAGCCACACCAACTGTAATTGCTGAAGTAAATCATTTGCAGTCAGTGGAGTTTCCAACCCCAGATTGGTTTGAAAGAGACAGAGAGATGATGATCATCACAATCACCGTGAGGTCGTGAGGTGAAGCGAATCCCTGTAGGATGTGTTCAATTGATTTAATTCGCACTTAAAGACGTTTGAGCAGGTTCTCAAAATAGGGGACCCCAAAAATGCATGGTTTATTACTAATTATAAATGGTGAATATGGGATGATGTAGGGGTACCCCTATTTTGAGAAACAACCAAAAACGTGTATATCAATATGTATTATATTCACATTTATGAAACTACATATGCAGAAGTTCAAACCCTTGGCTACCATAAATAGGGCAAATCACAGTATAGTTGATTGGTGCTGATTATTGTCAATCTCCACCTTTGTTGACAAAGATTTCCCATATAATGAAATAATCAACCAGACGAATCCATCCTCATTACTCTCAACCAATAATCAACCAGTACTATCATTGCTAACCAATAATTGCCATGGTATTTGATGTTAACGCAAAATGCCGTTTATCATTTATCATCATTCTCATCAAGGGTTGGAACCACTAATTAATCAACCGCTAGTCAACTAATCAACCACTTATCAACCACTTATCAACCATTATCGCCATGGCTACTATTGGTAACTCATTACTCTCAACCACTAGTCAACCGCTAGTCAACCAGCAATCAGCCATAATCAACCACTAATTAAGTATAATCAATCACTGATGAACCACTCATCAACCACTATTCAACCATATAGTTGGTATATCCCCTATGATTGCTTATTGTTCCTATTATTGCTTGAAATTCCCTTGTTGATATACATCGCTAACCATTGTGAACCACTCATCATACACTAATCAACCATGTTTGGAATATCTAAATCCCCTACTATTGTTGCTTATCATGCCCTATAAACCGTAAACATTGGTTAGTTACTCCACTTATCCACCACTAATCAACCACTTATCAACCTTGGTTAGCCCTATTAGTACCAATGATCAACCTTGGTTAGCTAATCAACCTTGGTTGGCTAATCAACCTTGGCTAGCCACTAATCAACCACTAATCCACTAATCCACCACTAATCAAGCACTAATCAACCTTGGTTAGCCCTATTCGTACCAATGATCAACCTTGGTAAGCTAATCAACCTTGGTTAGCAAATCAACCTTGCTTAGCCCTATGAACCCCGTAACCACATGGGTTACCAATCCACCACTCATCCACCACGAAACCCCCACCGCTCGTCGTCCAGGCTTCAGTGGAGCGCTTCCACCGAGGTCGAAGGTTGCAGGTGGGCACGGTCGTGGCGTGGTGACGTGGGGTAGGTTGGCTTGCTATCATATCTATGTAGGGTGGGTTACTAATAGGTTAATGACTGGTGACTATCATATCTATGTAGGTTGGTTACTAGTAGGTGAATAACTGGTTTCTATTAAGATAAGTACTGGTTGATTACTATTCATACTTCGAATAGTTATTCAATGTGATTTTACGAGGGTAATAGTTGGTGATACTGATAGTTGGGTAATACTGATCGTTGGTTGCTATTGACACTTGATACTTATCAGATTGATACGAATAATAGAACAATAGCTGGTTGATATTGATACTTATCATATCGGTCACTATTGGGTAATTAATGCTGATAGTTGGTAGCTGGTAGCTTTTGAAGTGGGGTAATTACTGATTGTTTGTTTGTTTGTTACTATTGATAGCCCTTTTGATACTTGTCATAGTTGTTCTTCATAGTTGGTTGTTCATAGTTCCCAGTCATTGTTGCTTACCGGAATCAGGCTTGCACCAACAGGGACAACGGAGCTTTGTTGGTTCATGTTTCCAGGAGTACTGTACTGACTAGGGCAGGAGTTCCATGCGAATGAGAGTTCGAGGTGTTCTCCTTTTCGGCATGGGTGCTTTCACCAGCCAGTGGATAGATTTTGGCTGGACTTTTCCTCTACCTGGCTGGGGTTACTGGCAAAGGTTTAGAAACCTAGGGGTGTCCGTACATCATTCCGCGCGCATACTGCGTTTTTATCAAGAGAAAATTGATCACTTTGAGATACTCAATTTCATAGATGCATACTACGTGCGGTTTGATATATATATTAATATATATATATATACATAAATATCAATCTGTACAAATGTTTATTTATATATATGTTTATCTATATATATCGATATATTTATATTCAAATATATATGTATATATATATATATATTTATGTTGATATTTATATATATATATATTTTTTTATTTATTTATATATATATATATTTCTTATAGATATAGATATAGATATAGATAGATGTATATATATATGAATAGATTTTGATATATATATATATATATATTTATATTTATATTTATATATTTATTTTTATTATTGTTGGTATATAAATATATATATATATATTTATATATATATATATATATTTACATTTCTATATATACATGAATCTGAATTATGTGTCTGTAGATATGCACATCTGAATTTGAAATCCATGTATGTTTACAGAGAGATGCAAATCCAATTCCTATGGGATCAGGAGCCCCTGCTGGACGATCTGAAGACCCTGAAAAAGGTGGTCGCAGGCGCTGGTGCCCAGGGGAAAGATGTCATGAACCTATACAGTGCTGGAAAATGTGAGCATCCCCAGTTGGAATCTCAACATCCAACCAGAAGCATTGAATCACAGTAGGCTACGCTGACGTCAGATGGTGATCTTGTTTGGAATACCAAGCAGAGTGAAAGTGTTAGGAGGGCCTTCGCTTTCCCACGGGTTTCTGGTGAGGTTTGAGACAAGTAGTGCATTGAATCCGTTCGAGGTCACAGACGACCAGGTTATGGAGCGCTGCTCAGTCTCAATGAAGGTTCGACGAGCCACATTAGTCAGCACATGTAAGCACTAGATACTGGGAGTTCTCTCGTGGGTAGTCCAAAAGAAGATGTTTCAGCAAATATCCTTCGGAAAACCACCAAGTTGACTTGGGTTCCTGGTGTTGTTTCTTCAAAGGCTTAGTCCTGTTTAGTTCTGTAAAAGCTTCTATTGGTTTACACTCTAAATGTTGACCCAGTGCCACTTTTGTCCGGACCCTGTTGGGATGGTCACAGATCCATTCTAGGGTTCGCTGTCGCAATTTGTCTCCACCTCATAAAGTTTCACCGCGATTCTGCCGTCATTCTGGGTACTCTCCATCCATAAATCACTTATCCCCAAAACCCATCCGAGACTGCCTTCTTGAAGGACTACACCATATGGTCGTGCTTCCAGGTTATCAACCACGAAAGGTTGGCTTCCCACAAGAACCGACTACCCGATATTTGAGACATTGAACATAAGCCTTCTTTTTGAAACAGTTCTGAACGATTGGCTGCCGGCTCTTGCAGATAAGAATCGCCATGCGTTTGGCCCTCAGGAGTAGGATGCGGTGAAGACTGTAGCGGTGGATTCCTCATGATACATACCATTTGTCTATATCAATCAGTTTTTTGCTTTCTATATCTATTTGTTCGTTTGTCTATCTATCTATCTATCTATTTGTCTGTCTTCTAATCTAATCTAATCTAATCTAATCTAATCTAATCTAATCTAATCTAATCTAATCTAATCTAATCTAATCTAATCTAATCTAATCTAATCTAATCTAATCTAATCTAATCTAATCTAATCTAATCTAATCTAATCTAATCTAATCTATCTATCTATCTATCTATCTATCTATCTATCTATCTATCTATCTATCTATCTACACAAAAAATGGAACTTTGAACACTTCGGTCTTGTCATCACCGCCACTGGGTGACCATCTGAGAGCTGCCACCCATCGCATCCTTGGAGGGGGCCAAGGTGACCATAGTCAGTAGTTTTTCGCTTAGGGGATGATCCAGGATGATCCAGTCAATCCTTGGGACTTTGGTTTACCGGCACCTTCTACGAAGCGCATTTCTCACGAATGACTTTCATTGAGAGCAACCGTTCGGATGCGAAGCATTTCATGTTTGCTTTCTTGCACTTGCTACAGCTTCAAATCTCAAGCGCACGACACCGAATTGATCCGTTGCATTTAGTGATGTCTCCAAGTCTCCAAGATCTCAATACAGCTTCTCACAGCCTACTGTCCCTTTGTCAAATGTTGATTTGCTCGCCAACATTTGCCAAAATGCCTAGGGTGACGCCAAAGTTTCATTTGCTTCATTCATTGTAGCTCATATCTCCACCTTTGGTATTTCGGTCACAAATATACTGTGCCTTGTTACTGAAATTATACTCTTCGTTGACCTTGCGTTGTCAGAGCTAAGACAATGCAAGCCAAGCATAGCGACCACCAACCAGTCATGATCATTATTGAGCAGCATAGCCATTATTAACCACAAATTAACCATGACTTTTAACCAATGGTGATCAACATTATCTTTTTATAGCTTCACTATAACCATTATAACCACCAGCCAGCTCAGATGTTCATTTGTTGGTAGTCTGTGGGAGCTTCCCCCGTCCCAGTCCGCTGAGGCAGTGGCTTGAATCATTGCAGCTGGGTCTGGGCATTCGACAAAATTTTCTCACCGGGAAACAGCCCAGCAAGGCGAGTGGAACTGATGCAGCCGAGGTCACGCAGCAGCGTGTTTTGGTTGGGTTGAAGAGCAAATGTCTGATGATGTATGGATTCGCTTGGGTTACCCAAGGTTTATGCCTAGACCGGATTAATAATCCCCCCACAAGGTCAACAAGGTCAACAAGGTCTGACCCTACATGAGAAAAAGTGAACCCTCCTAAAGAATCGACCCCTAGAGAGATGAGCGATGAGAAATGGATGAGAGTACAATGAGAACCATGGGGATTGAGGATCAGCATCCAGCTCCAGCATGAGGGTGGTGAGAATGATGAGTTCCCCAGCAGCCATTAGATCAGCATCAGAGAGTGAATCCGTTTCACATTACTGAGCCATGGCAGTTTCTAAGACTTCTGAGCCCACTAGCCATGAGAAGTAGCTAAATTAATAAGGGTTTTAATTAAAATGAATTTAAAACTAATCAAAAAACAAATCTTAAAAAAATTAGGGATCCAAGGGGGTTGATTAATTAGGTTGGGTTTTAGCCGGTCCTTAGCTTATTAGGGGGGAAATCAGAGCCTAATTAACTTCAGTAAGGACCAGGGTTTGGGGATGAGGAGGGGGTTGATTAATTAGGGGGGGTTTATGAATCCTGACTTGACATTAGGTAACATTCGGTGTCTGCAAAATAGAGGACACGTACAGCGGCAGCAGTTCCTATCACAGAAGTTCCTCCCATTGGCGAGGCAAGTCCCTGGGAAGAAGGCGGGCAATGGACGCAAGGTGGTTTCTTTGGGGCTCCTGGCTGTGATATACACGGGCTATTCAGTGCGATCCCTTCAAATTGTGAGCGATTTAGACCTCGAGCGTTCGAACCAAATACTTGACTCAAAGTCTTTCCAGGTCGCAAAGACCAAATCTCTCCCTGTGTCAACCATGGTCAACCAATTTGGTTAGAACATGTTAGAACCATGCTCATGAGTCCCTTGTTTCAAACAGATTTGCTCTTTTTGTTAGACGGAAACTCGGGAGTTGTCCATGACTTCCTGTGACTTTTTTTTAACACCCAGCAGATGCAGCCGATCCCCCGCGCCGATCATGGCTGTGAATCGTGGGTAGTATCGGTGAAAATGATCATATTGCTTACCCTTTGGTAAACTAACCTGGCAATGGAAAATTCATCCTTTATTGGTTTCCCAGGGTTTTACTAGAAAATGTGATTAAAATCCATTGCCAGGTTAATTTACCGGAGGGTATATAATTGTGGTTACTTATATATTGTGTATGATGACTAGTATGCTGATATGCTGATAATTTGTGCATATATACATACATACATACATACATACATATCTCTAGATGAACATGTACATGCAACCAATTACACATGTACATGTACATTATATGTATTTACGGGCCCCCTTTCTGAACCATGTGTTCTGTGGTTTAAGCATTTTTCAAGTAAGTCTTCAAGCATGTTTTTTTCATGTTTTTGTCTTTCAAAACACTGTCCCTCCGCAAAAACGCATAACAAACTGATGGCATCGATCACCAAATCCGGTCCGAGATTCCCGGTCATTTGGATTCAACATACTCATTGACACACATTGAAATGGAAATGCTTTTCTTCAGCAAGAGGTCGTTTGGATTCAACGGCAATGAAAACATTCCAACCAGCTTTCGTAGTGAAAGTATCTCCGGAGTGTATTCATGCGAGCACCTCCAAAGCACCGTAACAGTTCAGGACGTTGCTCGGACGTTGTGTTGATATTCCACTCAATGTTGGCCACGGAGCCCAAACACAAATTCCACCAATATTGGTCCATCAGCTGGACCAGGCAATACGCGTGGCTCCTCAAGGCGGGGCACGTGGTGGCAGAGAGCTTGCTGGGAGAATTCGCTGTTGTTCTTGTTGGGTCTCGCATATGAATAAGAAGATGCAAGAAGCACTTCTTAGCATTTTCTTATGTTTTTTGATTGGAGTTTAAGTTATTTCTCGAGCCTAGAAAACGGAGCCAGGCCAAGAGTGTTTCTTTTTGAGACTTTGGCAATCCTGCCCTTTGGCAACCTGGATAAGAAATCGAAGCCATTTTCTATAGCTAAAATGTATAAAACCATATGAGCTACAGCCAATATTTACGCTATCATGTTTATTATTCGGAGGGTCGTGGGTTTCAGAAATAAGCTTGAAAGCCGAAAAACGATAATACACTCACCAAAAAACGATAATTATCTGAAGTGCCGAAAACCTGAAAAAACGATAATACACTCACCAAATCCAAATGACCTTGAGCCACACATTAAATATTGACCGTCGCTCATATGGTGGTTCTTAAAATGGGGGTACCCAGAACTCATCCAATATTTTCATGATTGCTAGTACTAAACCATCCAATTTGGGGTCCTTTGTTTTGATAGAAACCCATGTTATGAATTGCGGATTCTCCACTTCATCCACTTCCATGTTTGTTTACAAGAGTGCAGATGTCAATTTACACACTGCGCGTGGGTCACAACTTGCGACCGCTTGCTCACAATTATCACCATTTACTGTAGCACATGCGGCGGGCCCATTTTATCAATTCAAGCAATGTTTTGAGTTTGAAATGTACGTTCAGTTGCTGGGTGTCAGCTCGTTTTTAGTGACACCATGTTGTAGTAGCTGTCCTCAATAACGTAATTGGTTTTCTTATGAAAGAAGCTTTGTGTAGGCAGAGGCTACAATAGCACTGAAGTCTCATCAGTCCTGTGCGTAGGCAGAAAGCCGCTGTCACGTGCAGCACTGGGATATTTTCAGGAGGAAGAACCTGTTGATGCGGATTCAGTTCTTTACGCTTCACACTAAGGGTTGGCGTGCTGCTTGTAAACCAAATATTTTCTTCCCATGAATCATGTTCAATATTGAGGAATGTGTCTTGAACCTGGAAGATATGATACTGACAAACTAGCGAGAATCAAGCTTTGAATCCTATATAATACACGTATACAACGAAATAGCAGTGTGAGCACTATACCTTTCAGCTATTCTCCTGTGTTTCTTTGATTTGGGGCTCTTTGTTTACTTTTAACATCTTTTAATTTTCACCAAGTACGCAAACGGTTTTATTCAGCCAGTCAGCGATCGTAATCCGTGACTTCCTGGCATTTGGATACACATCGCAAGGTCTATAAGTCGGAACCATTCTCTTCAAAAAATGCCCAGAGCAGGACTCGTGAGAAACCAGCTACTGTGGGTTTATACGGCCTCAGTTGAAGCGCTTAATGTATAATTTCTCATCAAATGTAAATCATATATAGAAAGTTACAACATCTCAATTTGAATGTTTCTATTACTATTAATTGATTTATAGCCAACAACTATGAACTACGATCTACATAAAAATGTGCTGCCCTCCTTTGTCGTCAGGTCATCTGAGAGAACCTCCGTTCAGGTGCATTGGCAGTTTTGGGCACCGCGTAGGATCAGCATCCACGACCCTCTGGAGATGTGGCTCTAGTTTTTGGGAAAGGCATACCTCAAACATGCTGGACTCCTCATGGACTCTGAAGCTACTAGATGATACCAAGTGCATATGGCAATGGATCAATATTAACCAACCAAGTATGGGGGATGATGACCAACCACAATAGGGAAAACAATGGTTAATGATAGGGGAACCAGGGGCACAGGGTTTTGACCCACGCCCATATGGCGAGAAACCAGCAAGATTGTTCTTGGACCTTTTGCATTTACAACAGCCCAGGTGCCCAATTTCTGCGAATCAACTCGGAGTTTGCCCAAAACCATTCGTTTTCCCATGGAAGAAAATGCAAAGTCACCTCCTGTACCTTACAACAAAGAGTGGTAATTGAATGTTTGCTCGTAACTCTCAAAGTGATTCCAGCTGTAGTGAGAAAAAGCAGTTGACCCAGTTCTTTCTCAGCTTGCTCCGATATTCTATAAGATGTTGACATCACACACGTGGTTGATGGGGTTGGAAATCCAAGGAGGTAGGAAGTAGTCAATAACAAATAGTTATGTATACTTGTAACATTATGATTATGTGACGTCGCGCATCATCCAATTCAACACATTTGCCAGTCGCTGTTGGGAAGTTCAGATGTCCATTTTGGGTGTCTGAATGCGGTAATAGCAATACTATAGATCGGATCCAAAGGACGATAAAGTAAAAATGATTCAGAACACCTCCCATCACAAACTATAGAATGTATTGAAGTTGCTTTGAAAGAACGGGCTTGTGCAAGATTTTTGCTCACTTCCATAATGGGCAATGGCATTTATTTGCGAAAATCATTCCAACTAAACTGGTTGCACCATAGTTAGCTGGTGAACCAGATGGGTCCGCCTTGCCGAACGAGATCTGTTTATTAAGTACCCATATCAATTACTTCTCCATATTAGGGTGTAATTGAACGAGATACGGAGATACCCCAAAATCACGTCATCCAGTCCTAATTGTTTTTAAACTGAACGAGGCTGATACCCCAAAATCAAGTCTCCCACTGAACGGGGCTAGGTCCGGCCTTCAAAGTAGCGTCAAGAGATTTTGCATGAATAAAAGTAGCCGTTCATATGAATTTTCCACAAACCCTGCTTCTGGTTCAGTTGAGAATCTCTAATTTCTTGTGGGTGGTGTGACGGAAGGAACTGGTTATAGTTTTTCCTTGTTCGCCGTGCAGACTACTGAGGATCGATCGCTGATTTCGTGTGATCCTCAGTTGTTGAGGGGCGATCGTTGAAGGCCAAGATGTACCACGTGCCATGATAGGTACCGCCATTTCGCTGAAAATAGGGACCCAACCTGAATCATCTCAGCGATGTATGGATCAGCCAATTGTGGAGGACCGATTTGGCAAACCTGCATTTGGAAGGAAGTCATTCTCAAGATCCGTGATACTCGTAACAGCAATACCCATCTATACCGTCTATACCCATCAAGAATTGGTATACTGCAGACTGCAAATATACTTTCTTATTGTTTGTTGCCGTTGCTTACAAATTGCAACCTTACATACATATTCGTTTGTCCCCAGATTTTTGCATCGTGTTTTTCCTTGCAACTCACAGTTCCGCCGCATACCTTTAATATGAATTTAGCTAACATGGCCTACTGTTGGCTATCTCCTGTGCTGCTTGTGATTTTGGCCATTGCGCAATAAAGACAAGGGTCGACCACTGGGCAGTTCGCAGCAGATGCGCCCGGTTCGAACCAAGCTTAATTGATATGTCCAAGTTAACCCGCCAGCTCCAATACGTGGTCAAACGTTGGTCCGCAACTGCTTTGCTATGACCTCTCAGCCATGGAATCTCCCCGATTCCCACATGATTGGGTGTTAAAACCCGTTCTCCAAACATATCGGTCGAGATACATCGCGAATGTGACATTCGTGTATAGCCATTTGTTCAGTTGTTATTCCTTGTAACAAGCCATTCCTTAAGGATTAGTTTACATTCTTGTGACAAGGAATGAAACATTTTTGAGGATGCTCAGTTGTTCATTCTTGTAGCCACTCAATCCATGGCTTTGCTGAAGATGATGATTCAACCATGAAAATCCCACCAGTCGCAGAGATTTGTTTCGTGGTGATCTCCTTAAGGTTGCCATTGGCCAACCGAAGTCTTGCTTGATGGGTTGACCCAGAGCGACCCAACTTCGGAGATCCCAGGAAGAAATCTGGCGAAGAGAGGGGGTGCGGACGCAGATGGGGTCTGGGACGGACGTGTGTGGCCAAAAGCCTGGCATGTCAAAGCCATCCTTGGCGAAGGGTTCCTAATGTTCCTAGGAAGGGGCCCTCGTGATGTGAGCCTTCTCAGCTCCTAGCTATGGTTGGGTACTGCTAGGTGCCCGGCATTGGGCATGGGGCTTGTTTGTTTGCTTGGTAGTTCATGGTCGTTCATAATGCCCCTGTATTGGTCGTTGTGTATACCCTCCTTGCTTTTCTATGTGTGAATCAGTTTTGACTGATGAAGCTTTTCAAGGAGGGTATCCATTTATCATTAAAAAAATATATCTATTCTATATCAGTTTTGACTCAGGATAAATGGACATTCTGAATCTTTTGAAGCCAGCGCTTTGAAGTGCGTTGTGGCATTCTCCAGCTGATCCATTTGCACCACTTTTTCAATGGTCATCCAGGTTGATGGCCACCACGGAATAGTACTAAAAGGTCCCCTCAAAGTAACCCCACCGTTGGTAATGAGAGATAGCTTATGAATGGGAACCAATCACCAAAGTAAGTTGCTGCTGACATATACATGGGTGTTTCTCAAAATAGGGGTACCCCCAAATCATCCATTATTAATCATTTATAGTTATTAACCAACCATTTTTTGGGTCCCCTATTTTGAGAAACACCCACATAGGCCTCTTCAGGATTTGTAGTGCTCTTCAGGACCTGGAACAGATCCCTGATCCAAGGCCCTGCCAAGTGAGAATTCTCTCGGAGGCTAGATCTCCACTGATAAACCCCCCGCGGCAATGATATCAATCTTGACCCCTCGTCCTCCTCAATGATATGGCTATGGGTCAATATTAACCAACCAATAATGGTGGTTAATAACCAACAAACTATAGGGAAAACAATGGTTAATGATATGGGAACCAGGGGTACGGGGGTTTGACCCACAGCCATATCCCCCTGAATGGTTGTGTACTGTATATCCAGTCAACGAACAACAGAGATGGCCGCACCAATCATTCAGTAATAGGAAATCAATGCAGAAATCACACGGGACATTTCCCTCCTGATTGCATCATTCTCAATGTAGTGGGCCAAACAACGACAACAACGACAACAACAACGGGGAAGCTTCGGGGCATCCCTGCTGCTTTGCAGTTTTGAAACGGCCAGGCTCAGTTTCATCACCCGTTCCAAAGATGTGTGGAGCCCTGGAACGCCACGGACAGTTTCAATCAGATGTTCAATCGGATGTTGTGCATCTGGAAACTGAGATGCCTGGCGATACCGCCAAGAGGAAACTAATGCCCGAGGACTTTTTGAACAGTTCAACTGATTTGATCATGATGCATTCATTCTTGGGGTAGGCATGAGCAGTTGATCTCCTAAAGTTGAAGGTCGGATGCCTCGAACCCCAAAAGCTGTTTATAAGCTGTAAGATTCCCAATCATTTGAGGACCAAAGGTCAGCTCACGAGAAACATGTTCTGTTGAGTATGGTTTTGTTGCTTCCTTCAGTTCATCATCTATTCTTGAAACTGTTGCTTCGACAGCTTGCTTGTAGACAGTGGCAGATCGTTATGTTGAATGTTCACCACGGGTTTCACCAAGGTCTCGACTCATGTACAATGATGAATTCTATACCTCATGGTCGAAACAACCATATGGCTACTGATACCATCAGCCGCTGTATTGGTGAAGACCTGAAAGGTGAATTGGAATTTGCCAACAGTTATTACCCCGCAGTCGGATAATTAGCCCAACAGTCAAATGGTTAAACTTGTTGCTTGTTCAGTCAATGAAAGGTCAATAGTTCAACAGTCGGTGTATTGACAAGTTTAGATCTAGTTAAACAATGGCTACTGTTGCTCAAACCAATAGTTTCACAGTCGGTCGGGGACCACCCGTCGGTTTCAGCTTCCCAACATTTGGTTGTTTATGTTGTCGCCAAGTTCAGCATGCCAGGTTGATGCTTGGCCCAACCCTCAGTGCGCATGGTGCTTTCTCGTCGCAAGGGGGGGTAGCTTTTTGGAGGAGTTGCAGTGTAGCCATGTGTAGCCAGTCTCAAGAAACCTTGAGACTGGTTGTCTTAGGTGTTCGTAGGCCCTGATACTGGTTGCTGTAAGGTGTTCTTAGAGGCTTTGAGACTGGTTGTTTGATGGGTGTTAGTTACAACTCAAGATGAGAATGCCTATTTACCAAGCAGTGCAGCAGGGTTGTGCAAGTGTTTTTGACACCAATTGCATGTTGATAGTAAAGACTCCGGCTCATTATCTCAGGGTGAGACGTGCACTGCTAGATGTCATTGCTGTGCCGCTTTCTTCATTTGTTCTTTGTTTGCATCTTGATCATTGAATCATTGTATAAGTATAAGTGGCTTTGCACATAGTCAACCCAGGCTTATCAAGTTGATACGGACATGGTAGGCTTTGGGGTACTCCAACTCCAACTTTTGGATCTACCTATATAAGTAGAGACAAAAGGGTCCATACTGTCTCGACGCCTCGGGTTATATTGGCAGAAAGAGTGCATAGTACGACACCTTTCATTTCATGTGCATGACATCTTCATCAACTTGCATTGGGAAGTAATCCATAGCAATCCCTTCAACCTTCAAATTACACCCGGCAACGGACCCAAGAAGTGAATACATTCCCATAAAAGTCAAGGTTCACGCTGACTTCAATTAGCTGATTACCAACCATCAGCTATTACAAACCATCCGATGGTCATTGCTAAACCCTGGTTTCTCAAGGCAGTTGAATCAGCAGTCGAAGCCCTTCTGCTTTTTGCCGCCACACCAACTCAGTAGCTGAAGTGGAAAAAAACACAGCAATGAAACGGTTGAATCAACCCTCGGAGATCGAAAACCATCAGCCAACTCATCATAGGTAGACAGTTGTAGATCATTACAGAAAAAACACCACAGAGAATAGGATGATTGTAGATATATACAAAACATATTTATATCATGATCATGTTTTGGATGCACAGGATTAATTTATCAACCAAAATGTGAGTATGATTGAATACTGACATCATTAGACCCATGCGAGTATCCGAGCTGGACATGTTTCACCATCAACGGGCACGGCTTGGTCAGGAAACAAATGGTGCGGATAGGCCACACTAGTGACACGTGACAACAGCATCACCTGCGCCACGCGTCACGTGGATCAGCCATGCTGAAATGGTCTGGAGACTATTCGCTCCTGGGCCCGGTCGGTGTACCTGTGGTGCTGTCCATGGGGACCCCCACGCTACTCCAATAACTCGACCCAAGCCTGTACCATCTGGTAGTCACTGACCTCGAAGTTGACAATCACCACTTTGAATAGGTGAACCAGCTATAAACTACTTCAAGTTTAGTAGGAGTAAATAACCAAACTAAGGTTTATAGCTGGTTTACTGACATTTGTAAACCCTAGTTTTAGGAGGTGAACTACTTTTCCTCATCGCAGCAGTCTGTGAGGTGCATTCATAGGCTACACAATGCTTCAGTTTTGGCGATGAACCATGGTTGATGAGCCATGGCTTCCAAATTAAAATGAAGAGTTCATGATTATCAGCCTCAGAGCCAGAGCTTTTTCTGCAGCGACAAGCGTCTGTCATATGCCGCGTTTGAAAGCATATAGCACCTGCAAACAAACGTTTGCAGGTTTAGTTGGAAGTTTTATGTACGTTTTTTTCTGCTATTTGTTGGTAAGCAATCTACATCAATCTACTATGATCGTTCAGTTGATATAACAGGAAGTGTCAGATCCATAGACTTGTTGCATCCTCGAGATGTTACCTAGTGTTGTTGCTGATCTTGGATTGTTAAACATGGACTTCGAACGATTTTGAACCATCAGAGATGTATGTCCATATTGATACGTAGTATAGCTCCAAGATGCCCCAAGCATTCAACATCTACGCAGCAATAATGCGAACATTCTTCAGGCATGTGACCCATGAGGCAATCTGTCAATGACCTGTTTGGGGCTCGCAGCATGTCCAACCTCCACGGAGGATTCCCTCCCAAACCGCTCCCAAGGCACCGGAAGCTCCAGCTTATTAGGCTCCTGAATCGTGCCATCGCAATGCTGGCTCCAAAGCCAATTTGGAAGGTAGCTTGCAAATAAGATCCCAACTAGCTTAGGGTACTGTGCTTATAACCCTATGCCCAGATAAATGAATGCCACCGTTGTTACCATGATCGGCAGTTATTAGGCAATAGTTCGCCATATTTCGTTCGCCATTTTCTTAGGCAATAGTTCGCAATGGTTACAGCCATAGTCAACTTGACCATATTTTGTCATTAAGCCATCTGGCTGTGGGTCAAAACCCTGTACCCCTGGTTCCCCTATCATAACCATTATTTTCCCTATAGTTTGTTGGTTATCAACCACCATTATTGGTTGGTTAATATTGACCCATAGCCATCTCAGGCAACAATTAGCTTAGGCAACAGCCATAACTTCATCAAACTGTCGGGCTGCCATCGGCTTAAGCCGCGGGCCCTCGGCGGTTGTTTGGCTCGTCCTCATGGTCTCACCCAGGGCTTAGACTGGTCCTGGTCCTCATCATGACCGAGACGACATGGACGTTGGTCCCGTCAACCGCACTCACACCATGCTTAATGATAATCATGGATTACTATTTATATGTATAGTATACATAGATATCTAAATATCTAAATACCTAGATATCTAAATATATAGATATGTGTGTATTGCAATGTCGAAAGTAATTGGATATATAATCACCACTGTCACCATTGTTAGTCACCACTGTCAATCACCATTGTTACTCACCATTGATATATATATATATATATATCATCAAATCTATCACAATCATAATATAGATATCATACAAAATCACATATCACCACTATTACTCACCAATAAATACTATAAATTCTATACATAGTGGTGATCACCATTGACAATAACCCTTCTGGTAGGACAACTTCCCAGCGTGTCACTCGAGGTTACCCCGGCTCCGGGCCAAGTTGGCCACCGACAGCGCTGGCATCGAGAACGCTGAGCCAGAGTTGCTCGGCTTACCAGCGGGTCAAGCCAAAGGAAGAAGGATATAATAGCTATTTATGATGATTATAATGGTTATATCCACGGCTCAGTTAGTTCTAATCGCTAATAATGTTGAATAATGGTTAGTAATGGTTGCGCACATGTCCATCGATGCACCCCCCAGCGAACGAAGGGATGGTTGATAATGGTTAATCATGCTTATAATGTTCAATATTGGTTAGTAATGGGTCACAACCAACCAACCAATGGGAGATAGTCTCCAACCAATAATAGGTGAAACAATGGTTAAGGATGAGGGAACCAGGGGTACAGGGTTTTGACCCATAGTGATATGGGTTTCTTGGAAGTGGCAACCCCAAAGCTATGCTTGGTTTAGGACTGTAAATGCTTAATAAAGATTCATAAAGGATGATTGGTGGGGGTACCCCTGTTTCGAGAAACGCCCATAGTCATATGTGAGCACTTTTGAGCGCTCAGCATTTTTGGCTGAAACCAAAGAACTTCGAGTGATGCAGAACGTAACCGGTAGTTTACGAATGGGGGAGTGAACAACGATACTATAGATTAGATATCTGTAGTTTGAGATTCCGCAACTCAATTGGTGCAATCACAAGTGCGGGCGAATTACGATAACAGATGTACCCAACAATAATGGACTTTGACTCAACTATGGCCTTGAATTATCGTTCCATGTTGTTTCATTTATAGTTCACCATCAGGATCGATCAGGAACTTGAGTCTGAATGTTGCGTTTCAAATCTGCTTGTAATTCAAGATGTGTTTTCCTCCACTGATTAAGCTGACTGCGACCCTGGTCCGCCAACCTGAACTCGGGGCTGAAGTCCAACAACAAATTGCCCGTTTTCCACCAGAAAGCTCTCTTACCTGCCCCTTGGCTCCAGGTATGCAGAGGTCTATCGACCGGACCTGGGGCAAAGTACCATTCTGCGCAAGGTCGGCTGCGAGATTCGTTGGCTGCGAGATTCATCAACCGTGGTACTCTTCCAAGGATCATTACCAGGGAAACCACCAGGATAAACCGTTGATGAAGCACTCACGACTTGTTGACCAACCATGAACTTTTTGCGCAGGATGATTGGTTGAGATGGTCAGCGCTTGTTTGGGAGATGAGGGCGGTCCGTAGTCCCCAGCAGCAGTTATCAGGCATCATGAACGAATCATGGGTGAACCGCAAGCCATCATTGACCATCAACCGTTGGTGAATCATCCAATTTCGTAAGTTTTGCATCTCAAAGCCTTGGATGGTTTCCACGCACAAAACGACCACTTTCTGACCAGAGTTTTGCAGTAGACAAATCTGCTGCATTTCCTTAGGTTGCAGGGTTCCTCCTGATGCTGTACCTTTGCAACGAATTAGGTCCACTTGGTGCAGGATTGTATGTTGGGTTGTTTGTGAAACTTGAGATTGATGACCAGTGTTCATACATTAATGAGAGCGGTGAATTATGTACAAGTATCTGTACACATATTATGTACGTGTATATGTATGTGTTTGTGTTTGCGCGCAACCACAGAACAGAAATGTGTGTTTGTGTATGTTCAGAATATAGACCTGGCGCCACACATTAACCCTGGCCTATTCCCATGATGCTTGTGCTTCACAGTTTCCACCTGAACTTGCGCAATCCATTTATCCCTTGGTTGAATATATTTCCCTCCGCGCCAGTGACCTTGGGTTTGTGGGGAACTTCTACGTTTGAGACAAGTGGGGGACCACGTGGCTATGGTGAAGGCATTGCTGTAGGTTGTTGTAGGAACATTTGGATGATGACAAGCCGCCAGGCCTGGAATGTGTATGCCACACGACGGCCAAGTCTACACTCAACAGTGCTCAAAGCATTCAATGAACAGGTTTTAGCTAGGAACTCTTTAACAAATGGGTGTATACACTGATTATAGTTTTACACTTTAAACTATAATGAGCACTAGTAGCTGATAGCAATTATCTACACAGACGTGTTTTGATTTAGATCCTGCCTGCTTCTGTCCATCATGATCATGCAGATGTTGTACTATTATACGTTGTTTTTTACACCCATTATTAACCACGACTAGTAATCATTAATGACTATTGTCATGATCAGTAATGGCACAATTCCTAATCAAACATGAGGGTCAATGTTATTAGCTACTAGTGCCCATTGTTATCAACTGGGATGAACATTGATTTGATACTATTTCCAGTGACTTGGAACTTTATGCTGATTAACTAGTGTTGATTAGCACTAGCCACTATGAATCAATATCATTGACCATTATAAATGGTGTATTGACCAGTATGTTTATCATGTTAAGATTCCTGACCATTCTATGCTATCATAAGGCACCCCAAAGCATTGGTATCAACCCACTAATAGTAGTCACCACTATCCCTACTATCACTGCTATAATTAGCAATTACTTGGTAGTGATATATAGTATTACTACTATCATTAGCAATTACTACTAGCACTACTATCCCAGCTCCTCATAGTAGTCACATATCATGTATCTATTAGCTGTTGTCATCAGCTACTATCACTACTAACACTATCTATCACATGTGACAACGGCTGGTGTTCGGTGACAGCCACGAAACTTCGTCGTGTCGCGCCGGAGGTGTCTCCTGAGTTCCATGCCGCAGTGCTGGAGACCGGTGGGTTCGATGCCTTCGCTCGCAGCAGCACCCTGGTGGACCAGGTGGCCATGGGTGAAGCACTTAACCAACCAATAATAGCTGCTCAATTATGGGTCAAAATCAACCAACCAACCATTAATGATAGGGGATGATGACTAGCAATTATAGGGGATATATGGTCCCGTGTTCCGTGTTGGTACC
>VSDK01017696.1:602330-650738 GCA_009767595.1 Symbiodinium kawagutii | reverse complement strand
CCCCCCCCCCCCCACCACCCCACAGGGGGGGGAGGGGGGGACCATGACCATGACCGGGGGGGGGGAGGGGTTGCAACACTGGACCATATATGCCAACGATACGGCGAGCTGGGTCAATATTAACCAGCCAATTTCATGGGGGATAGTAACAAACAATAATTAATAGTGAAAACAATGGTTAATGATAGGGGAACCAGGGGTACAGGGTTTTGACCCACTCGGGGGGGGGGGAGGGGTTGCAACACTGGACCATATATACCAACTATACGGCGAGCTGGGTCAATATTAACCAGCCAATTTCATGGGGGATAGTAACAAACAATAATTAATAGTGAAAACAATGGTTAATGATAGGGGAACCAGGGGTACAGGGTTTTGACCCACTGCCAGGTGAATCTATGATGGTAAGAAAACATATAAGACATAGTAAGCCTGAAGAATGGCTCAATATTGTGAGTCTACTATGGAGAACTAGTATGGAAACACCATTTAATTTTATCCATTCTTATCACTATTGAAATGGAAAATACACAGGCAGTTGTACCATTCAATTTTGATTATGTTTATACAATAAATCATGGAACCGTTGTGACTACTTTCTGGTTTTAGCAATCACTTCAGAGGGTCAGGGTTGAGAAGAATGATTTATCGGTTGTCATGGTTTGCAAGGGTTCAAGCTCGTTGGTAGTGGTTAGAGATGCTTAATAGTCGTGTCAACAATGATTGGTGCTAGTTTAGGATCTTTCGGAAAGGTTAAAAACGGTGGGGATCATTGACAGTACATGATCACCAGCAAAAAGGGTTGATCAGCTTGTAGAGCTAGTCTTCGGTTTGGGGATGCTTTATGAACGGATAACCTGATTCGGTTTTTAATACATGGCTGAAAAGGCATTGATGTACACATATAATTCCACACATATACAGTATGTGTACCAATTTATATATGTACTGTAGATGCCTTGGTACAGGTAGATACTTTTCTTCTGAGACAGTGAGAGGGAGAAACAAAGGCACGAGGGACAATGTAAAGCAAGGTGTTTGAGGACTCTGTGCTGAACCAAGTAAACCCCTTGAATCCATATGCAAGGTTGGAATCGTAAACAATTGTCATTGGTTATTGCTGGGCAATGTAATATCCTTCAAAAAAAACATTATCCATCGATAATTCATTTGGAGTTGTCATTTGTACTGGCTAGCAATAAATTTAACCAATGTTCACCATCATTTACGATGAATTGACCATCATTGCCTAATATCAACCATCAATAATGCAACCATCGTCAGCCCATGTATCAATCATTACTAGACCGGATGTGACTGATACGATAGTTTCTGGATAGTTTCTTAATAGCTGTACTCCAGTTATCATCCTTAATTAGTTGTAACCAAAACATTCTTGTCGATTCCTATGGCTTGAGAGACCCCCTATGTTGACCATGGCTGAGCCACGCCCCGTTGCTGCGGCGCTTTCCCAGGCGGTTTCCGGACGGACCGCACTGCGAAGGGCTTCAAGTCCACGAACTCGAAGACCAACCTAAAGTGCTCGGACGCGGTGATTCATTGCGGGTGAATCGTTGAGGTCATTTGTGGGTTTCTCAAGCCATAGGGGACCCCCAAAAATGGTTGGTTTATTACTATAAATGACTAGTAATGGATGATTTACGGGTACCCCTATGGCTTGAGAAACCACCATTTGGGTGTCTGCCAAGCCATACGGTAACCAATGGACCCCACCAAAAAATGATCATTCTGGAAGGAAACAATTGGTTTAGGTACCACTATTTGGCACATACCTGTTTAGGTTAGCAGTGGTTCACCATGGTGGATGAGTCACACAACCAGAGAAGTGGTTCAGTGGTTAGGAATGGGCTAAGCAAATGGTAGTTGAGGTCAGTAGTGGTTCACCATCGTGAATAGGTTTTATAACCATTGTCGGACAGTGGCTAAAGGTGGTTCACAATGATTTTTGACGGAAGGTCAATTGAGTTGCAATGGTCAAAAAGATGGAATTCTTTGTTCAGACTTCTTCTTGAATGTCTCAGATGTTGTGTTATTAAGATAAGACTAAACACAATGTTTCCTCTTTGTGTTTCCAATCTTGAATATGTGCGGGATAGTGCGGGGGTTCTCATTTTCCATCCCACACCTGCAACTTCATACCGGCTATCGCCTTTACTGATGATTTGGTATTTCAATGCACTGTATTTCATTATTCTCAGGTATCCATCAGTGCACCAGGTACCACTAAAAATGTTTCTTGTTGTTTGAGTGTGTGCCGCAGGATATTAATCGCATGATTGTCTGTTCGTTTTGTTGCGGCACCAGCCTTCCTCCTTTTACTTCCAGAGACAACGTCACTGCCGACGGACTTGCGAGGTCCAACTCGATGACTTTCAGCCCTGGCGTCTTCAATGAGACCAAGACGCCTGTGCTGCCAATTCGGACAACTGGATGGTGGTTTTAAACCTCTTTATTTTCCTTCGCTAGTAGTTATTAACGAAATGGTTGGTTGGTGACGGTGACTAATATTTTTCCATAGGGGTGGTTGAACCACACCAGACATGTTCATGGTTGTTCCAACCTACTAGGATTACTGTATATATAGCTCTACCGAGTCCAGAGTATCATGTTGCCCTGTATCCCTTTGCTTTTTGTTTTGCCGTGTTGAAAGCAAGCAGATTTTTTGCCCACCAAAACTAAGGTGGAACGAAGGGATTCCACATTGGAGCCTTGAGAATACATTTATTATGATGTTTCCATCAACCGCATTGGCGAGCAACCATGGTCTATCATGATATTTCTCCAGTACAATCATGTTTATTGTGAGAACCTGTTGGGGACATCAACTAGTCTTTAAGGCATTTAAGGGTGCTACGTGGGCTCTATAAGATCTTTTTTCTTTATGAAAACAAGACGAGCCAAGCAATCGATGGCATGATGGTGATGAACCATCCATGAAAAGCACTACTGGCTGGTGGCTAGGTATCCTGCCCTAGACCTTCAAAGGGGGAGCCCATTGGAGCCACCAGGAGCGACCTAACCAATTGGTAGAGAAGTAAGCACTACACTCTGGTAAACTAACATGGCTGGCTGGAAAATCCACCAATAAACTTGATGGTTTCCCAGGGTTTCTCTACAAAATATGGTGGTTTTCCATTGCTATGTTAGTTTACCAGAGGGTAATAAATTTGCCAAGGAAAGGTCCATGACAATCCCAATGGTTCGGTTAGCATTGCCACAAGAAGGCTCACAACAACCGTGGTCCTGCTGGAGAATCTCAATAGTGAGTACAACTGCTGGATATCAAATATTGACCGCTCATTGAATCGATTGCACTTCTTGCACCACCCATCGTCGCCCACCGTGGTCGGCACCTCAGGGCCTCCACAATGTTGCGCACGCGCTCGGTTCCCACCCTGGGGTCAAGGCAGGTGGAAAAGGAACCAGCATCTTGGACGCTGATCTGGATGAAGCTGGGAGTTGAGCTAGGGAAATTCATGGAAAATCGTGGAAAATCCATATGTTTTTTGTAAACTGCCTGTTAGTCTTTCCTGATGACCAATTAGAGGAGTGCATCAGATTGGTTGGTGCTTTCACATATGTTGATTTCAACCGTGGGGAGGCTTCTCTACAAGTGGATATGTGCTAAAATAGTGGACTCCCAATTGTTTCCATTTGCAAAGAGATCATTTTTTGGTGGCCCATTGGTTACTTGTCATGGCTTGGCACACACCCAAGTCACTTTGAGATCGCAACCCTTACTCCATCCAGACAACGAATGCGGACATATCCGGACCGTAGATTCCCTGGCAACCCGTTGGCGCCGAATGCATGGCCACCTGTGGAGCAACCGGCGGCACGTTGAAATCAATCGGTGGCAACTTTTGCAGTGGCCCCCATGGAATGGGCTGATGGTTGGGTAAGGGTTGGTTAATGATTGATTCATATTGATTCTATAGTGATGGCTGATTATACTGGTTAATGATTGGTGAACACTAGAAATTGGAAAGGATTGATTAATGATTGGTTAATGGTTGATTAATTCTTGTTAGTTATGAACTTTGTGTCCATAGAGTCATCCTATCTTTTCTCAAAACTATTGGGTCTTCAGTACTTTCGTTCCGAAGTAAACTAAGTGGTTTCGGCAGTTGTGTGGTTGGCCTTTGGGTGGCTTGTTAGTGCTTTCTCTAACAATGATCGTGATGATCGGGGAGATTTCCACGTGACTGTATGCACATGGCTATGTTTGTGATATGTCAAACGAGATGATTTGGATGGTATCATGTGATGATGTTAGCTATTACTAAATGTCAATAAATTAGCAACAAATAAACTAAGCATCAAGTCACCATCAATCAAGCATCAATCAATCACTATCACCATCTATCAAACCACTATCAACATCTGTCAAACCACTATCAACCATTTGTTATCACCCGGCTGTCCTAGAGACACAACGATCATCCACGTGGACGCCCCAGGCATTGACGCACAAGTTCCCACCCACGTGGCATGTTCGTTCTACGGCCAGTCTTCCAGCGCCAACCACTGCCAGCAGCTACTATGCGAAGAGCGCAGACGATGCCAAGGAGACAACGCAGCAGCGTTGGGAAATGATATCTATCGCTAACCGGAAAATGGGTGCTTAATTCATGCTTAACAGCTGTGACACTCCAGTAAACTAACATGGTAATAGATAATCACTTCCGTTGCGTTGAAGCAAGGTGACTATCTCTCCCTCTCGTTCGGATACCAGACTGATAGTATTTGCCCAACAAGGGGACCTACTTTGGGAATCAAACATTGTATCAAGCCCAGGAGAAAAAAACTCCAAGTCACAGTCGTTGTATCCATCCGCAAGTCATCCATTGTCAACTGGCAGTGGGTCAGTTCACCCTTAGTCCCCCTGGTTCCCCTATCATTAACCACGCTGTTTCCCTATAATTTGGTTGGTATGGTCGTTATAAGGTTGTTTCCCCTATCAATAACCAGGCTGTTTCCCCTATCATTAACCAGGCTGGTCATTATAAGCTACTAATTTGGTTGGTTCATATTATTAGGTTATATTGGTTCCCTATATACCCCTGGTTTTCCTTATATTGGTTGGTTATTAACGGTTACAAGCCACTATTGATGGTTCATATTGACCGCCAACTGGCCGCAGGAAAAGCAACTGGAAGCCGCCTGTAAGAAGCTCTGGGTGGCGGTGCACGGTGCCGAGTACGACATTCGTCAGCTGGTGCGCGACGAACGCGCCGAGGGTGGCACCAACCAAGCCATGCTGGGCAGGTTGAGTAAGCGCCTTGGCAGCGTCGTGGCAAGATGCGGCTTGGAACCCCACAGCCTTGGATGGGGCGAATCAATAGCTGAATCTCCATGTTTTTGTTGACATTTTTTGACCCTTTTCTTGAAAAAGAATCTCTAAGGCTTTTGACCCTTTTCTTGAAAAAGAAACATTACGTATGCGTTCCTTTTTGCTTGCAGATCAAGTTTCATGGGAAGTTGAAGTTGAAAGGTATGTCACGGTACCTCCCAAAATGGGAAGCCGAACAAGATAAATCTCACCATCATATTGTAAGCCCTTGTCTCCGGCACGGTGTCTTCTGCTTCCAACCCGCATACAGCCTACGTAAACCCATCGATTTTGGGGGTAAACCATGTGTGGACAACACCTATGCGACCTATCGCCACTCAGATTACCTCAGAGGCACGGGAATGCCCCAAGGAACAGCTTGCACTGGAGCCTAAATGGGCCAACTGTTTTGGCAGCTTTGACCCGTAAAAATGGTGGTTAAGCATCCAAAACAAGGGTCCTTTTTGTTTCATGCAAAAAGTATGTCAAATTTCCTTTCTGTGGTTCATATCTTTGCTATGGTTAGTTGTGTCATTGCTCGTCACAACAGGCAAAGATATATCAGTTTCTAATGCAGCTGAGTATATGACGACCACCTCATACAGTACTCGCGATCCTGATGATGCTGTCCGTGCTCGATATGTAGCAATGATTCTTCTTGGGTCCAACATGAATGTAACTTTGACGTTCCCTTTAAGGGCGTTCCGAAATCATACCACCTGGATTTTGATAATGATGATCAAAGACGCAAAGCACTCACGGGTCAGGCAAGGCCTACGATATCCTTCAGCAAAACCAGCTGGGGACCCTCAAGAAGAGCGAAAACCCTCGATTACTCGATCGAAACAATGGGGTGTCATTTACTGTCTACAACTACCGGGACAATCAAGCAATGAATGATCACATAGGGATCCATTTTGATTTTGGTCCCTTACCAGATTTGGAGACAACATGCATTGCAGTTTACCTTTTTTGCAAAACTGAAGAAGAACCGTTCACTAGCCTGAGTCCATCTACCCGCACCTCGTTAGCCCTTTCTGTTTCCTCATCAATATCCACCAACAAATCATGAACTAAGCACCAACTAACCATCAACAAAACATCTCCGAGCCATCATTATCAGCCATTACAAGCACCCTGAACGATGCGCTGCCAGTCGTCCTTCCTGTGATAGCCGTGGCCGGAGGTCCCTGGGGAACTTTCCAAGTCTCCAAAAGGCGGTGAAGGCTGGAGCCAAAATCGACTGGCACAATCCAGAGTGGGATGCTGGGCGCATGGCGTTGCGGCGTTCATGGGCTGAAGCCATGGTACAGGGTGCCTCGAGGTCGTGGTGAATGATTCGAGTTTGTTGGTTAGCAGATGATCAGTTAGTGGTTAGTAAATGTGATTAGCAACTAAGTATGGTTGAAGCTTCATGCTGCTTGAGAAACGCTTGCTGTACTAGCAAACATGATGGTGAATGATGACGTGATCCTGAAAGGTCAATGATGGTGGCACCACGCGTGAGTAATAGCAACAGCTGTTAGTGTCCATTGTGGTTTGTAAGAAGTGGCTCTTGGCGGTTGACACTGATCAAGAACTTTTACCAGTACAGATCAAGACCTCAACCATAGGACATCATGATTGTTGATGAATCTTGATGAATCATTGCTTTTTAATCAGATCCTATGCTAATTGGGCAACTGACAACTGATTTATTATCATTTAATCATGGGAGATCTCACAAATCAAAAAGATTGATGTTTATCCACCCCTTTATCAACCAAACTCGACCCCAATTGCTTAGCCGCGTATTCAGCATAACTACTGAGTGGCTGTTAGCTGGATCTCCTGCTGCACCCAAGCAAGGAGATCTTCCATTTAGCGCTTTTTGTCGACATAAGCTTGTGTGGTCACTTTATTTAGGGACCACATCACTTTGTTGTTCTTTTTTTCCTGCGGAGAAAAACGCATCAGTCAAGGATATTCACTGAACAGTATCTATCTATCTATCTATCTATCTATCTATCTATCTATCTATCTATCTATCTATCTATTTGTCTATCTATCCATCTATCTGTCTATCCATCCATTTATCCATCCAGACATCGATCTATCTATCTATCCATCTATCTATCCATCAATCTAGAACACAAACAGCCACAGTGGTGAATATGGGATGATTCACAGCACAAAGCCATAGTCACAGTCGCGACTGAGCAACCACAATCAACCATTAGATACACTTCGTAGAAATCAATGCCATCAACATCCATAGCCATAGCCATTAACATCCATAGCCATTAACACTCATAGCCATTGACATCCATAGCCATTAATATCATCTTAGCATAAATCAATGACCAACATCCATAGCCATAGCCGCCTTAGTCAACCCCCGTAACCACAACCAACCGTTCTATCACCGGTGGCTGCCCGTGGCTGCGGCTCCTAGGATGGGGCGACCCTGCTGATTCGTGCAGCGCGAACATCTTCCATGGAGCTGGCTGTGCTGTGCTTGGCCATGCCACTTGAGCGCAAAGCTTGGGCAGTGAGGCAAATGACTGAGGTGATCATTAGTTGAGCTACCAAGTAATAGTTAACTACTGGTTGTATAGTTAAGCTACCAACTACTTGTAATAGTTAGCCAAAGATTTTGTAGTCCATAGGTGATCATCATTAGGCAAACCATTGGTGATCATTAAGTAACGAATGGTGCTAATTCAACTGGTTATCAGTAGTAAAGTTACGGGCAATTCCCACCTTTTGCCGTGAAACTTACAAGTGCACAATCGCTTGTCATACTGGACCCTCAAATTCCTGCGCAGGCCCGCTGTTTTTTGCTTCTGAACCAAACAACTGTAAACCCGTAAACCCTAAACCTCAAACCCCAAAACCCTAAAAAAAACAAAACCATAACCACAAAGTCCTAAAGCACAAATTGCTGCGTATAGCCAGCGTTTTCGTAACTTATTCAAGTTGATGAGTGTTATCATCTGGTGCCATGTTTAAGTTTCAGCGCAAAGGGTGGGAATTGCGCGTCAAGTTACGAACCAAAAGCTACACAACGGTTGAATAATAGTTCAGTGCCATCATCAGGCGAACTAGTGTTGACCAACTGTTAGCGAGTCAATTCATGGTCAGTAGTAAACTTTTCTAATTAGTCAATTAACAGTCAATTGCTACTTGGGTCAGGTGGGCAAACCAGCAAACTACTCAAGTCAAGTTTACTACGGACCCGTACCTTGTACCAGTTACTGACTATTTAGCTACTGGTTGTTAGCCAAGCATAAGGTTGGTCATTAACTACTAACTAGCAAACTATTGGTGATGGTTAACTGTTCAGTCAGTAGGAAACAAACATCCTAGAGATGATTAGGTGTAGGAATGGGCAACCCAGGGAATCTCCCGAGTTGCCGCTTACTTCTTGCTGATCAACATGTCAATTGGTTGTTCGTCTTCTCATTGCGATTGTTTCGTTCTTGTTGCGAGTGATGCTACAAGGTGGGGCCTGCTATGAGTAATTAAGCTTCAAAACTAAAACTTAACATGCAAATGAGTTAAGCTTCAAAACATTGCAAGCAAGTGATATATCTACGAGAACTGGTACCCTAGTTGTAAGCCCACTTGGCCAGCAGCCGGGGCCTCTCAACTCTTGGGTTCCCATGGGGCGGCTGTAGCCTCAGGTCAGCGAACATCCAGGAGAGGGACAATGGTGGACGAGGTGTTCAGCACTGGGCATCCCTCGTTGGCGCTGTGAAGCTCATGGGCGCCTGGGTAAGCGTGACCTGTGACATGCTTGGGGAAACCGTATGGCTGAATATTGCCCATTCCAAAAATGGATGGATGAACATTCCAGCAGTTAGACTACTTTGGACATTTAAACGATGTTCACCTTTGGGTAGAGGATAGGACCAAAAACATATTCTGTTGCGTTTTTGAACCAGGTTTGGGTCGTGATTGGCATGCCGAAGGGGAAAAGCAACAGCAAGTTTGTTTCAAGAAAGGGATGCTGTTCATGCAATGCACATAGAAACACAAGTAGTGATTTTTACAATACAACAGGTAGCCAGAAATAATGGATAGCATAGAGATTTTTTGTGGTAATCGTACCTCCTCAAGAACGGCAATCTTTTTCGTTGCTGTCAGCATTATGTTTGAACTTATTTTCCCCATCTCAGGGTATTTGTGCGGAAACTGTTTGACCAGTCAGAGAGCCAACGAGACAGGGTATCCCTATATCCTTATCCTTGTCAATGAGCAGCTACAATGTGAGGTGGCCATCCACATTTCACAGCTGCCATTGTATGCCTGGCATTTATAACCGCCAAAAAATCTCAAGACCACTTACTTGAACAGGGGCTGTTCATGGGTTGAGACCTGTGCTTCTTTTTTGTTGTTGCTTCTTGGGAGAGCAGGGAGTTTATGGACATACCCCTGGAGCATCATTTTTTCGCCACCATGGGATACCGCGGCTGACCCATTCCCTTGAGACCTTTCCTGGACTGGGGAGATCTTGATTACCGTTTCCAAGTGCTAGGTTTGGTTTGGTGGATGAATATTCACGGGAACAACCCAGACATGATCCGGAGGTATGTTAGGAGTTCAGTCGTCACCTGTCATAAGTAGCAAACATGGTTTTGTGCTGTTTCAGTGGGCAGGGTGTGAGATGTACTTCTGGTTAACGACTGGTGATTGTTGCTTTTGCTGGCCTGCGATGGCTAATTCTTGACTACACTTCCCCACAGTCACAAGTGGTTTCATACACACATGCAGATTATTTTACAGTAGTATGTGTGTGTGTATCTTTATATGTTGTATCTATCTACTGTATCTACTGTATCCACTGCATCTACTGTATCTACTCTACTCTACTCTACTCTACTCTACTCTACTCTACTCTACTCTACGCTACTCTACTCCTACTCGACTATATCTATCTATCTATCTATCTATCTATCTATCGATCTATCTTTTTGAATATATATATATATATGTTTATTTATTTTTGTTGATGTATACATCTATACATCTTAGTATGTCCTATGTTCTGTCTGTACTTACCTACATATATATACATATACATATGTACTTGTAGGTATATTTTGACAATTATTTGCCCCCAACTGCTAGTTGCCGCAGTCATATTCATCAACCTATTCAACAAGTGGGGCTCACAACTGATATCAAACCGATTTGCGCCCAGAATATTTGCTGAGCAGCTACCCTGAACTGGACTTGTCTGGGCCTGACTCTGCGGGTGATAGTCCCTTGCATTTGGCCGCCTACAATGGTCATTTGGGAATCGCAGCTTGGCGCTGAGTGCTGGGCACACGGGACTTGCCGGACTTGCCCTTGGTGATTTCCACTGTAAGATGATCATGTTGGGATGCTTTGGTGAGTAACCCACCATTTTGTGGGCAAATTCAAATGGTCTTTTGCTTGTGACTTGCCAGGACTTCATCGTGAAGTACAAGTAAATCCATGAGAGTCGGGATACACAAGTACCTGGGTGCATACCAGGTCATGCAAAGTCTTTGGATCAGCAAGTTACTGCCATGCAACGTTGCGCATCGCAAAGATAGCAAGTTCCAAGGTATTCAGTAGTCGCCATCTAGTGGTGCGACGCTATCTCCAGCTGTTGATCAAAACGTGATTGGCAATTAACATACTTAATTCATCAACCGTCATCAACTGGTAAGCAGGTCAACCACCGGTTTTGATTCACCAGCTAATGAATGGTTACTAGGCTAATTCTACGCACAGACCCCGTGGTTTGCCCGGACGGCAAACCACGGCTGTCTGTGCGTGTTGAACATTGCTCGAAGAATCAGTGAGAAATACTGGCTATATGCAGTGATTTAGGGTTTAGGCCTTTAGGGTTTAGGTTTTAGGGTTTTGAGGTTTTAGGGTTTTAGGGTTTAGGGTTTTAGGGCTCGGGTGTCTTGATTCTCAGAGTTTCAAAATAACGGGCCTGCGCAGGGTTTTGAACAGTTGACAAGATTCACTTTTGGGCAGGTCTTGTGGTCACGGGCAAACCATAGGGTCTTGCCGTAATTCTAGTAAGCATCATCGTGCCCAACTCATCGCCCAACTCATCGCGCCCAGGTTCGTCTCCTGCTGCGCCAGGGTGTCAAGGAACAGCCCAATGCTTTGGGTTTCACCCCCACGCAGCTGGCGGAGTCGCGACGTGGCACGGCGCAACCGGTGGGCGGTGATGTGGCTTGGGTCGGGTGGGCTTCCCATGCGCAACCACTGAGCATAGGTAACCAACCCCAAACAAATAATGGTAGAAATCAGCTGGTGAACAATGGTAGCTGGAAGATGCTGGAAGCATAGGGTTTGAGTAATCGCGTCCTTTGGATTGAGTTAGGATTTTGTTAAGGTAGGGGTCCATGTTGGTAGCTCAAGTTGGGAGCGACCAAGGCCAGTGGCACGTTTGCCGCTTCTTGCGAGAGTGTCAAAGTGGAGAAAGTGTGAAGGACCACCAGTGGGCTACGATGTGGCCACCAGTTGAATGGTGGATGGAGCTTGTGAGTCGAATCCAGTTGAATGGCTAATGGAGCATAATGGAGCTATATTTCTCAATTAGCTTGTTGTGAAACTGCTGTGAGTATAGTGCTTGACAATAATTGGTGCTGGTGTGCTGCTCGGATTGTCAACGACGACAGCAGGCTTTTCTTGTGCGTTTGCGTGTCCAGTCAAGCGTTTGTTGGTCGTTGCGATTTCAAAGTCGTTTCACTTCACACAATGCGGAACCATTGTCGAACGGTCGAAACGATTGTGCCTATGTGATTTGCTTTCATCATTTTCTTGGTTGTTTAGATATCCAACTGCATTCTAAAGCATCGGTTTTTGGAATTTGTATCCTTTCCATCAGTTTACGTAAGATTATTTCGTTGGTCATAGTCAGTACTTGATTTTATTCGTGTTTACCAGCAGAACATTGCGGCTACATGCTTGTTTTTCGGATACTGGACTGTTCTCGTCTCATCCACCCTGATGCTGGATTGTTCCCCTGGTAGTTATTAACAATTGATTGGTTGACTTGCGCGTATTTTTCATGGGGGTGGTTCAACCAACAACCAGTAGTGATCATTATCAACCATTCTTATCCATATAACCATTATCACTAGTCAACCAGGTCGCTTGAAACCACCAACCAGGCTTGGTCGCTTCAGGACCGGCTGTCGCACATTCTTCGATACCTTGATAAGGATGAGGATGCTGCTGACCCATGGCAGCAGGGATGGGATGACTATCACCCAGGGCAAACATGTCATGGACAGCTGAGTTTGCAGCTAGTTGGGCGCCCTGAACTTAGGTCACTTGATTATTGATGTGCATATATTATCATGAAATTGTTTAATTATATTGATATAAACATACATTCTTTCTTTCACATATTGATACATATTGATATATACATATGATTTATTGATTTATTGATTTATTGATTTATTGATTTATTTTGATATACATGGGATGAGTGACTACAAGTGAAGGTAGATACTTTATATCAAAGTACTGTATCTAAACAGTTTTAGGTCCATTGGATTAGCCATCTACTGTATACTGCACCTCCAGTGTACTGGGCGATTCTGTAGAGTCTGCAGTTCATGTCATTCCAGTCCAATCATTTCTCAAAGTTGTGGAAAAATAGTACATTGAGTACGTACAAGTGTGTGTGTGTGTCTATTTTTATTCATGTATACATATATTACACACCTACCTATTACCCTCAAGACACAGAAACAAACCGCTGTTTTCCTAAGCACAATGTTACTACATAATGTAGTGTAACATAACAAACCATCATGACGATAGGAAGCATGCATAGAATACTGCATGTTTGGGGTACCAGGTGGAAAAAATCGATCCAGTGTGGATTCCACACTTTGGAAAACTGTAAGGAACGATACGGTCAATCTACTCTATGATGTTCAGGCATAGAAAATCTGGGTTGTATCTCCATTGTTTGAAATTGTTAATGGCAAATAGAAAATATCATGTTTGTCATTTTGTCGACGTGTTCATTTGCCATGCTAGTATATAATCACTATTGATTACATAACCATAGCTGATCAGTATTAACAACTAGCCCAAAGAACAACTTTTGGGGATCAGCATTTACCTGCTTTGGAGCAGGTTGATTGATCATCACCCCACTGTTGCTGGTGATCAGTTTGTGTCATTCCTATTTTGCTTGATGACATATCTTCAATTGTTATGTATAGACAAATCACTTAATTAAGTTGCATATAAAACGTTGCGAAACAAGTGTTTTTTGATATTTATATAGTTTTACAATTTATATTTATATATACACATTATATATTGTGTATGCTTCTCTTTATATACACTTAGTTCTTCATGTGATAAGTGCTTATCTCATTTATGAACCATGTATCAACCCTCATCAAGTCTTATCAACCAACCCTTATCAGGTCTTATCAACCATTTATCAACCTTTACGAAGCTACAACCATTTGTTCTCCAGCCATCCTTCGTTCAGTCGCACCGCCAAGGCGGAAGTTCCCCTCCGGGAGATGGCGTTACGACCCTGCGAATTGTTGAGGGCCGACGTGTGCCTTGGCGTCAGCTGGGACCTCTGGGAGCGATCGAAATCACCGGTTTCGATAGGGAAAGTTGCAGCGATGAAATCAGGTAAACGGCTGTTTCAATAGGTTGGTTATAGCTGATTTATAGCTATAAAAAATAACAAGCTATTTAATATCCAACTACAAAAAATGGTTCAATAGGTCGGTTTAGCGATATATAGCTGATTTGTAGCTGTTACATCAGGTACCGGGTCCCTGCCCCAAGGCGTGTCACCCCACCAAAAGGCGTATCAAACGCGCTTTGGCCTGTGGGGAGAGCACCTGAGGTAAGGGATATTTGTTATGATTCCACGTTGTGCTGTGCTGTGGCTTTGCAGGTTTGTCTTTAATGTTTATCCATGTACAGTGTTTGCTTTGCCACCATTGGGGAAATCATGTTTTCAGAGATAATCATAAGTTTATTAGCTTCAAAGAGGTAGTGTTCAATAGGTGATTAGCTATTTAATTGGTACATTTAGTGATTGATTGAAATTGTGATTTTTTATAGCTAATTGAAATGGTAATTTACTTGACTTACCTGATTTAATGGATGATCAGCTATTTTAATCAGATAAATCAGCTGGTAGATCACCATGTTCTGAGAGTTCAAGAGGCAAATCAGCTGGATTCCGAATTAGTCTACCACAGAAAGGTGGTATCACAAAGGATCAGTATCATTTGTAAATGCACTGTTTTTTGGGACTACAAGAGATCCTTGTAGCCAATGTGTCTTTAGAATCTACTACATATGTTCTGACTGGGAATACCGATGCTTTGTGATGACACGCCCATGCCTCAGTCAAAGCCTAAGAGGTTTTCCTTAGCTGAGCTTTGACACACTACAAATGAGCACAAAGCAGGGAAACTGTTTGGCTGCAACAAAAACTATCCGACTCTAAGCGTGGGACTCGTGATGGACTCAGAGTTCTTTAATTGGAACGGAACACCTAGTTCCTTGATAGAGTATAGCCGGATAGCCAGGTGTCTGTTGGTATACTAAGCAGCTGATGTATGGGCTAGATGGGCTTTTTGTTGTCATTGCTTCTACCAATAAAGTTTGTGGATGCTTTGGTGGTTTGGCTGCTTTTTGTTGCTTGTTTGTCTCACCAACTGGGTGGAGCAAAGTGCAACAGCAAGCAGTTGGTTTTGTCCATCAACGGTGTATCCCCAAAACCGGACGTTTCCCTGTTAATGATAATCATATATACTCACGATTGTTTGGTGAAGGGGGCAGCACTGTTCATGGACAAAGCCATTACGCCTGCTGGATGCTATTTAGATGGCTGTGGATCAAAAACCCCGTACCCCTGGTTCCCCATCATTAACTATTGTTTTCCCCATCATTTCTGGTTATTATCCCCCATGAAATTGGTTGGTTAATATTGACCCATAGCCAGATTATCTCAGAGTCTCGCCCGGCCGTTTCCGGCCACTTCTAATGTCGTGAGGCTGTTGGAGTTGGCTGACTATGACAAGCAGAAATGATAGCAGGTTCGGCCAGCTGGCCTTGCGCTGAGTCATGGTTTGTCTATGGCGATCATGGATAGCCTTTGGTGAACTAGCCTGGCCAGCTGGATTTTCGCCATAGTGAACCCCTGGGAGACCATCAAGCTGGATTTTCCATTGCCAGGTTCGTTTACCAGAGAGTAACTTCACATGGGCTCAACATGACATAGGAAATGTACTGCTGTGAGTGTTTCCAAGAACATTTGGATTCGTGGATTGACAAGATGTGATTTCTGCCATGTGGCAACAGCAAAACATCGTCACACATTCGCAACTCGATCATGTGATCAGTCACTGGAAAGGTGAATCAGTTTCACACGTTCCTTGTCGATGGTGAGAGGCTCCAAAGGATCACCACCATCGAGATGGCACTGGGGATCTTGATGTGTATGCGTGTCAGATGACTAGTGCAGGATACTGTTCCGTGATCTTTGTTATGATCTCGCAGAAGGGAGTCACAACAGAATTGTCAGGATGATGTTCCAGAAATATGCGGAAGTATTGTTTGGTTTCAGTTTATTGTTCCACAAATGGGTCTAGGCCATGAAGAGATTTAAGCATGGAAGGGGAAGCTGCACTACTGTAAGAACTGCACCATAGCAACAATTCTCAGCCCAGCAGACCCAGTGGCTTAGTTTCCCAAGGTCCATAACTAGCATAAAATTGAATGAACGCTGCCTGGTTGCTTGGTTGGTTATCTCTTGCAATTATCCATGCAATTTGGCTTTTGAGAGCTCCATTGCAACCACTTATCAGAATGCCTTTTGGCATCGTCCAACATGGCACGCTAACAGGCAGTACAATTCTGCTCAAGCAGCTTATCGCATCTTCTCGCAATCTTGTTTATCCCAAGACTTTCCAAAACTACCATGCATGTTATGGAACTTGGTAGTTAAGCAACTTTTTAGAAAGTCTTGATTTTGCAGAGGATCATGGGTTGAGACTTCGAGAGCCACAGATCCAGATCCCTAATTGCGGGCAGTGGCACCGCCCCGCCGTTTGCAACGTACGGTCCACCCGCGAGCCGTTTGGCCTTTCGCGTGCCACATGACCAATGACCTCCCTCCAGAGGAGGAGGTCAATGTCAACAGCAAGCAGTGACCAGAATCAACCGCTGTGAAGCCATGACAATGATCAATGAGTGATTCATGATTATGGATACATACTGCAGGTTTGTAGTGTTAATACCTAAGAATGGTAAATAATGATGATCCTCATCTAGCCATTAAACCAGGAAAACGCTAATGATGGTTCACAAATGTTCACGATGGGGACTATGTTGCAGTAGCCATGACAATGAGCAATATGATCAAACCGTTACTGCATGGTTAGTGATGGGCAATGGACTGATTGTAAACCCTGTTTAGCCATTGAAAACTATGACTGACCCGGCGTTCATGAGTTCATTGGCATGTACCGTAATCAAAGATGATTTCCTGCCGTTTACCATCAACCATCCTGAGACATTGTCAACCACCAATAATCATTATAACCTGGCTAATTTGGTTCCTGTAGTTAGGAGTTAAAAATCCCAAAACCACGAGTACAAATGCACATAACCAGTGAGTGACTAGTTGGTCGCTGCTGTGGTCACCATCGTTGTTAATGTTGATGTTGTTGTCGTGTTGTTTTTGGTGTTATTGCCTTTCCTGTTGGCTGGTGTTGTTGTTGTTGTTGTTGTTGTTGTTGTTGTTCTTCTTCTTCTTCTTGTCGTTGTTGTTATGTTTTTGTTGCTTCCAATGATTCCGTTGATTGCTGTTGCTTTTGTCATTTAAGTTGTCCTTTGTGACTAACCAGCGTTGTTTTGCTAATGACACAACCCACGGGTTACGGCTTCAACATAGGCTGATGCTGTTGCAGCCCAGATTCGTTGGTCACAGGTATCATTTTGAGCAGTACCCTGTGACCGGAGCGCAGGGCAGGAAAGCGGCAGCTGCCCTCCCAACATCTGTTTGTGAAGAGGGATTGTCCCTGCCCATTTGGAGTTCATTGCTTTTAGGAAGGAGATTCTTAATAACTTTGGGGCGGCCAATCACATTCTTGAGCATTTAGGTCCTGCAGTAGCTACAGCCAATCATTGAAAATACACGGCTAGTAGTTACAACTCACCACTCATCAACCACAACCAATGATTATCAACTCATCAACCATTACTTAAGCATGCTTGGCCTTTAGCAATCACAAGACAAACATTACCGACTAGAGCAGATTGATGATGATTGACCAGAACGAATAATAATTGATTATTGACCAGTATCCACACTTTATTGGCGCCGTTGCCGAAACAAATAGTACCGGTACTATCCAAATTAACCACATGATTGCCCACAATTGACCATGGACCTCTTTTTTACCATGTTTGAGAAATATTCATTGAATGTCATTGACCACTATTGACTATTGACCGTTATTAGCCAATCATTGTCAACGATGACGATGATCAAATATCGCTGCTGCAGACAATTTTATAGCCACTAGTAGAATGGTTCACCATTATCAATGTACATGGGTAACCTGTATTTACCATATTAACGGCCCATATGAACCATTACAAAGCCATGATTGAGCATTACTAGCCACAAACATACTACTGTTAGATATTGTCAACAACTACTAGTCATGTTCAACCATGGTTAGCCCATCATTAACCATCATTGGCCATTGTTGAAAATTATCATTCATGGATCATTCATGGTTTGCTACTTGTCAACTGTCATATGTTCATTGACCATTATCAGTCATCATTCAAAGACATGATCAACCCATCATTTGCCATTCAACTGTCAACAACCAGTAGCCACAATTTGATTTGATTCTATGAGCCGCCCTGGTGCTTCGTTCCCAGGTCACTGAGGACGAACTCCAAGGATTCCACGCAAGGGCGGCGGCAGGAGCGATTCTCGGGCAGCTGAATGATCCATGACTGGTAGGTTCGATGCTTCAAAGGAAATCTGTAGGTTTACTATAAATGATCCTTTTCCTTCTCCTTTATGCAGAGGGTCAAACAAGCCAACCTAGGTGAGCAAGTTGCTCAAATGATCCCGAAGTGTAGATGCTTGATGGTTGGAATGGTTATTGATGGATTATCAATGCTCTTTGGTAATTACAATGGTTTATATCATTATAATTCATTATATGTTTGTGGAGATTTCAGAGTGTATCGCTCTCTTTCCTGATTTCAATGATCATGGACTGGGGCGAATGCATCGGTTAGGTCAGAGGTTCCTGTCATGTCGCTGTGTTGTCTTTTACTCCCGTTGGAAACCAGGGGCGGCGTTTGGAACGCCGTGACTGGAGATCAGCTGGCAACGAACCACGTGAACCCATGATCCACAAAGTGATCAGGCCGTCAGCATTACAACCCCTGGGTTGAACAGCAGTAGCCATCATTAACCACCTTGGCATTGACAGCGTTTCGTCAATCAAAGCCGTGGCTGTCATCAACCTTGATAACTATTCACCATGATAATAAGTCGTCTTCTGCACGGTGTCCATCGCATGAATCACGCATGAAGGTTTCAAGCATTCTGGCTCCCGAATCTTAATTTATGGATTTCCATGCTGTTCGCGTCTCAGCGAGATTGAGATGAAAATTCGAGACGACAAATCAAACACTGAGCAAGTGCTTTTGTCATATCATGTTCGCCTATGCGTTCAACCTACGCGTTTCAAGATGTTGTTTCGGACATGACGAGGCTCCAAACAAGACCATACTGACAAGCTGATAATCCCAATCAGGGGGAGAACGACAGCAACATGTCGACCATTTGATTGCCCGCTTTACCATCATGAAACATCAATACTATAGGATGGCAAAGCATGCACCAAAACAATAAACCGTCACATCCAGCATCGTGTTGACTATATCATTGTAACCACTATTGAAGACATCACTAGCCATCATCGACTATCACCAACCCTCATGAATCACATCATCAACCATTAATAACCATTTTGTTCTGCCATGTTTGTTTAAGACTATCTATCGTAGTCATCACTAGCCATCATTAATCTACCATGAATCATCCCTCACCATCCTCTCTTGGATCTCCAGGCTAACGACTCACCGGAACTTTCACCCGAAGAGGACGCCAGCTGCAAAGCCGCTGCTCGAACCGGTGGTGTTTTCCCTGGCTGATCCCAAGGCATCATGAGGGGTTTGAAATGGCCAGTAACGGTCAATCATGGCTCATAGTGGTTCATGATGGTTAACCAGGTTCAGCAATTTGCTTGTCGCGGTTCACAACGAAGCAGTGGTTCACGCCTAGTTTGCTTGTGTCACTTGAAAGACCTGAAGTCACCCGGGGCTGTCACCAATCAACTTTGAGGAACCTGCAATCTTGATCTTTCTCAGCTTCCCCAAGATTCATAATTTGCCAATGCCTTTGGTGAACCAATCTCAGTCCACATTCTTAGCATTCCCACAACGTTTTGGATCTCACTGATCCCCGCGTTGCCTGGCAACGCGTTGTCGTTCAGGAGGAGGAATGGTTGATGCAAATGTGGCAGGACTTGCAGAGTAAAGAGCTGGTCAGGGACTCTCAGAGCGCCCAAGTGATCACAGTTTGGAAAGCAGAAGACACTCCCTGTGCTTCCAGTTTCAAAAATAGGTGTGATGCCAAGACGGTATGGACCCGGTCATGAACAATGATTGATCATAGCTTTTAAAGTGACCAGTGACCAAGTTTGAGCTGATGTTAGCAATATCAATCACACCAAAAACATTACTGAGCCAGTAACAGCCAGCACTTATTTTCAAGTTTTTTGATCAAATAACCATCATCATCACCAACTTTTTTTTCTGAGCAGTCAACGGCTGCTGAGGATGGTCATTCATAAACAAACCACTTATAAAACTATATTACCCACGACGCATATTATATTGTTTTACGATGTTATATTTGTTGAATGGTGAAGATTTAATCAGATCAATCCTTATTATCATTCAAAATGTCCCTATATGATTATATATAATCAATACGATCAAAATCAATCCAACCTACAACCATCACAACTCTATTTGTCAATCAATTAGCGTAATCATTAGTGAATATACATCATACACACTATATGATATTACTCAACCAGTCGTTTCATGTAATTGATCAGCAATTTAATTACCTGCTTAGTTCGTTCAGTTATCTACAGTATATATATATATATATGTGTGTATTTCATTTCATTGAATATCATTGACATATACATACTACATACAGCCATGTTGCTACCATGTTTATTCATTTAAATGAATCAATAAATATATATACATATATATATATATATATTTATACCACACCCTGACAAAAGTTTTTCCTCTTGGGGGTTGGGGCAGAACCCTTTCCCCTTAGACTCCCGCGGATCACGGATCAATGGTTTTGCTTTGAAAGAATTGCGTAAGTTTGTGTGGATAGGGAGATGTGCGGATCACGGATCAATGGTTTTGCTTTCAAATAATTTCATTCTAATAGAACCGGAAATTGAATTCCCCACGCAGGCCAATCAAAATGAGGGTCCTTGGTTGATCCGCCAGACTAATGACCTTGTGTTCTGTGCACCAGAGTCACGGGCCATTCAGGAAAACAATTGTCATTCTGATGTTTTTATCATGAATATAGTACATGATTATTTGAATCTTTTGCTGAAAAACTTCATTTATCAAGCAGAATTAATCTGAATAAGATTGGTGAAAGATAAGGTTGAACCTATGAATAATTGAATCACCCATGATCAATTACCATCAATTGGTGATTCATACCATTATCACCTATGATTACCTATGATCACCTATTAAATTGAATCACCCACCATTCGATGAATACCTCTTCATCAAGGCTCAGGCCCAGCGTCTTCAAAGAAGCGCAGAGGGTGCGGGCTCGCAGAGATGGCGCTGGTGGCGGGCAGAGGACATGGCAACGGTGAAGATTTCAGAAATGGTTGGGGAACTGATGGTTCATGTGGGTTAATGTCGGTTAATGTTGGTTAACCATCTCATAAATGCTGGCTAACGGTTGGTTAATGTGGGCTAACTGTTGGTTGATGTTGGTCAATGGTTTGTTTACCTATAGTTTATCACTGGTTTATCGGAAGATCAACCCGAGTATCCTTGTGACTGGCGGTCAAAACAACGGTTTTCTGTTGATTTTTTCCATGAAGCAAACTAGTGAGAAAAGCGGACAATGAAATGGTGATGATTGGTGGTATCATTCAGAATGGTTGGATATTTTGATGGTATCTGATTTGTTTAAACACATGTTTATTTATGGTCAGAGATATATGTCATGATTTTTGATGATATCGGCAATTATTGGTTTTGATGGGTAGTGATATTCTTCATGATAGTTAGTGATGGTACACTTGTAATGGTGAACAATGGTGAATGCGGGAATGATACAGGGACCGTTCATAGCCAACCATCCTATGTGTGAAATTTTTAGTTTTGCGTTGGGGATGTTCAGGGATATCAGGCTTTGACCCACAGCTCTGGATAACAGTGAATCGTGTCGACAAACATTTGATATCACAATATTGTGATTACATGGTTGTGGTTTGTGTTTGCAGTAAACCTGTTGAACCACAGAGTCAGAACAGAGTGTGCGAGTGCTTCCTAAACCATTTGAGTCTATATGATTACGTATGCAGTATCACCAAGCAGACGATCCTCGACCAGATATTGGATGGGTTTCGGGGTATTTCTGATAGATATCTCCATGTACAGTGCTGTGAGGGAAGGATATGGAAGGACTGAAAATGGTCAATAGATGATAGATTGTTTATTCACTTGATTCCTCGTTCTCCGTTTTCAGCTTCACTAAAGTGCTAGCAGATACCAAGGGTAGGCTTACGGATGCCCGCAGAACCCACTTCAAAGGAAAGTGTGCCTTTAGGTGCCAGTGAAAAACACCAGTGATTGTTGTCACTCCGTTTACAGTAACTCTTGAAATTTGAAAATATTTGAAAGACCATTTTTGGAGGTCTAGTTGTTTGCACCGATGAAGGTCCCAAGTCTCAACAAGAACCAAACTTGTTTGAGATGGCGCTTCCTACAAGGATAACCAACTCCTGTTGCACGCTGGCTCTTGTTGGTTGAAGTGGCTCCTGTTTTGGGGAGTCGGGATTTGTAATTAATGGTTTACTGGTGTGGAAACATGTCTTCGTCACCATGTTTGATCCATGGATCTTGTGTTTGAAGCTTGCCAAGTTGTGATGAAATGCATGGTTCCATGTGCTTTCGGAGCAAGTCATAAACATCTTAATTTGCCTTGCCAAGGAAAAGTGTTTGCGACCCTGGCCATTTTCTGTCAAGACAAGAACAGGTCACAAAAAGTAAAGCAGAAACCGAAACCGGCTTGGGGCAGATTAGACGAGTGAGATTAGCATGAAGTGACGTGTTTTTGTTGCAGACACAGTGCCACTTGCCAAACTGAGGCCCGCAACCAGTTGTCGCGGACCAGAAAGCAGATTGGCTCCTGGGTCGAAGTTGTCGAGTCGAACTGAACTCGTGTGGAGAGCATTTAGATCGGCTGCTGCAAACGTACATTGCAGTTGTTGTTGGTGGGTGGGTGGGTGGGTGGTGGCGGCGTTAGTGTTGTCTCCCAAACTCAACCCCATGTGCAACCATGAGCCAGCTGCCATAGCAGCGGCAGCACAACGCGAGGCTTCATGGTTTGCACAGCGCGCACGACTCGAATGGCAACCACGAATCGACGTTACAGGTGGGGTTTCGGCAAGCTGTGAAGCTCCAGAGTGCTGAGGAACCCTGGATGGCTTATGCCATTAGATGGTGAACTCCCCTGGCTGGTGGATGTCCCTAGGTCCTGTATGATGACATAACATGACCAAGTCTGGAGATGTCTGGAGATGGTTGGGAGTATCACCATTTATGGATAACCCCTACTGGATTATCGCACGTTTGAGCGGGCTTGCTTACATCCCTTGCAGGAATCCCTCGTGTCCTTTCCTGTTCCATAGGTTTTCCCATGGGGCCAGTGGGTAACCTTTCCACATTGCATACAGCACATGTTTTTTCATCAGCAAAGTGACTGCTGAATGTTTGATACATATAATTTGTTGCTTAACGTTGACGATAAATGTTTTCTATATACACTTTGGCATGGTCTATGTCCTTTGAAGCTTTGGTTGCATCATGCAAAAGGCGCACGTGCCATTCCAGTAGCAACTCTGATCATCAAAATTCATCAAAGTTCTGCCAGGTTTCACGCCACTTGATGTCCAACGGTTCACCCAAGTAAGTTGGGTCATAGCCATCGATAGGTAGAGCTGCTGACGTTCACGTTATGGCAACGCCGCGCCAGGTGCCTCGTTATCGGCTCCAACGTGCTCCAAGGCGGGGCTGGGGCCCCCGGAAACTGGACTCGCTGCTGATGAATTTTCCGCAGGAACAGAGGCCATGATTGCTGTTTTTGTTTCACATATTTCTTGGGTTTCTTCACTGTTTTTGTTCACATGTGTTTTTGTTCACATGTGTTCTTGTTTGTTTTGAAACCACACATATGGAAATTGTTGCAGATCATAACGCTGTGATTGCTTTGCTTTTCCTGGGTGCGCTGATATGTTTTTTTGAAACCACCGAAGAACCATCAACCACCACGAAGATCACCAAGTAAACAATTACCACCAAGATCACCGAAGAACCAACCACCACCTGGGTTTCCTGGGTGATTGTTTGCTTTTCCTGTTGCAGCAATGCAATCACTGAAGGACCATCGAGTCAGATACTGCAGCACAACAGATGAACAAGTTCAGAAACGTGGCACAGTGCAGGGTTTTTGTCCATGGGTGATCTACCAAAGCAAATGTGCGAATGGATCCTGGAGAATAGGCATGGAACGGCTACCCTCAAGCATGGCGCGGGCTTGGTGTCCTGCATTTTGTGCAACACAAATAATAGAATATAGTATATTTGTATCAATGTACATGTATAGTATACGTGCTATCATACTTACCACAGAAGGAAAGAGAGAGAGAGATGTTGATGCCAATATCAATTGATGCTATATGGCTATATTTATCTATCGGCTTTCCGATTTCTTGATAATAATGCGAAGTTATCAGTGCTTTTCATGGCTACTGTATCAATGGCTGTTATCCGTGTCAAACAATATAATCAACGAGAGACATTGACAACTCGATGTTATAATTAGTGTTTTTTCATGGCTACCGCTGACCATTCTTCGCAGGTGCTTGCAACCGTTGTCCAAGAAGGCGGGGAGTCAAAGCATCCGAAGTATCCCAGAAAGGTTTCAAAATTGGAACATCCCATTGGCTGGCCATTGGTTCACCATTGGTGAAACGATGATGGAAATTTTGGGCAATTTTGGTGCTTTTCACGAGACCAAGGGTTGTTTGGCTGATGGTTTTCATAGGGCTTGAAATCACCAACCAGTTGATATTGACCCACAGCCACTTGGTTCTGGTCCAGCCTTCTGGATGTTTGTACATACGTGAGACCCACATTCAAATCCCTGCCGCATCTAAGTATGCATCCAAGACATTCACATGCATGTGTGTACAGGGCTATAGGTATACAGATGCATAAGATACGTAGACGTAGATATAGTTTGCATTAGTTTGCCACATGCGCGTTTACAAATAGATCGACGAGCAAATCCCACGATTCGACTGCACATGTGAGCAGCGTCGAAGAATGATGGGTCGGTTGTTGACTGCATCATTTCTCAGTGGTTGTTGTTGTTGTCTATGGAAACCCTTTTGGCCGGAGTGACGACTTGGTGAATCATGAGCCATGGATCGTTTTGCTCATGTTCATGAACTTGTTCACGTGTACGTATATGTGTTTCGTACTTGATGAACGCAAATATTGGGTCATTGTTGGATTATAGTTATACTGCTAGGTCATCAACTATCAATGCCCTTTGGTAAACGAATATCGAAATGGATAATCCGCCATGCACGTAGATTGCGAATCTATTGGAAATGGGGATTTTCCAGTCCGCTTTGCAATATATGCAATGTTGGATTACCGGCGTGTAACAAATATAGTACCCCACTCCGCTCCCGATATTATTGGAACTATCATTGACAACAATCCCTACAATTCATAACCAAAGCCCCACAAGAGAGATCACCGGTTGATGATCCATTGCTCAACTGGTCATCATCGGTACTTTAAGGATCTTCAAGCTACTTGTATGGTGCCATGGTGCTCACAACAGCGTTTTTTTGTTTCAGGCGACCCTGAGCAAGTGATGGTGCGATTTGGATTTCTGTGTTTAGCTGTTCGCGGAGCTTGGTGATTGTTACCGTAGTGGTTGCAGGCCAGCCTGGTTCACAATGGTTCCTTTTGCTGAAGCAACCTGCCAGTGCTTGGCCCTGGTTCATCGTGTCTAGGACTTAGCTGCACGGCGCATTGGCAACGTGGTCTTTTGGTCGGGCCGCCTGCGGCTGGACGTTCATCCAAACGTGGTCGTAACCTTGCCATGGCACAGGAAGGGATGCCTTCAGAATCTTTCTTGAATAGTGTCATCCAAGGGATTGCTGGATCTTTGAACGCCTCATATATGTCATCGGAATTGCTCATAGTTGTTGCCTCATATTGAAAGAATCTGGATTTGATGATAGAGATAAGACTAATTGTGTGTATGTGTCAAGCGCGTTAAGTCGAACATCGAATACTGTTCGTTGTCCTGGGTTGACATTACTGTCAAAGAGTGTATACCGAGGATATATGACATCATGATGGTCATGATGGTGAGATACCAAGTGATTTACTCATTTTTTGTATCCTTTTGGCGACAGTGTTCTACAGTGAGTAGAGTTTATTAACTATTCACTCAAAAAACAGAAACCCCTTGTAATGGCGTCCCCCAAGAAACCATGTGAAATCTTGATAAACCATGATGCCCATACTCAACTCAGCAACCCAAGGGTTTATGAGTCCTGTTGTGAGGATATTCCCTGGTCGTTCAACATGTCCTGAAGCCCAACAGGCATAAAATCTGTTTGGCCGTTTCAGGTATGTTGTGTTTCCATGCCTACCTGACAAGAGGCAATGAATACACCCTGGCACAGGCAACCAGACATTGCAGAGGTTGCTTCCCATGCTTTTATGCGAGAAGAAGATACTTGTTTCCCAGGTAGTTTTGAGTTGACGATGGCTTATTACTAATTACCAAAAACTGGTTGTTCCACCAGTAGTTTACCAATGGTAATTGAACGGGCAAACACCTCCGTTTGCCCGCGCCTTTGTCGGGAGCGTCTGGGAACGTCAAAAAACATTGGTTTTTACAGTACAAAGTGCACATGTGCGAAATCAAGCGTATCTGGACGGATCGCGCAGGTCCTTGACCTGTGTCGTGCTTACATTCTGGAAACATACAACCCTAAAACCCTAAAACCCTAAAACCATAAACCCTAAAACCCTAAAACCCTAAACCATAAACCCTAAAAGCCTAAACCGTAAACCTCAAAACCCTCAAAATTTAGAGAAAAACGATAAAACCCTAAAACCATAAACCCTAAAACCCTAAACCATAAATCCTAAAACCCTAAAACTATAAACCATAAACCTTTACGTGCAAACCCCCCCTTTCGCCCTGTGGGCGAAAGGGGGGGTTTGCGCGTAATTGAACTAGGGGTCTATAATTGAACTCAGAAACGGCCATGGCTAGTTCTGATTGTTTCTGCTGGGGTACAAGACATGCATGTTTTCCACTCAGCAAACCAAATAGATGAACTTGATGCATCTTGCATGATGCCAGTAAAAAGTGCTCATTGACTGTCAGTTGATGGATAGTTGATGGTTAATAAGCTGCTTGATAGTGGTTGAATTGAAGGTCTAGTTTGTAACAAACCACCCAATCTTAATCCAGCTGTTCGGATGAACTAACTGTTCTGGTTCTTGACACTGAACTGACCAAACAAACTGGTGAAAAATGCGGGCAATACTAGTGAACATGTCCTGACAATGGTTGAGTATTTATGGATCGTTGCCCTCAATAGCTGCATTCGTCATCCCACTGGTTCATAGTTTGGAGTCAGGAACCGTTATCATGAATCCCAAGGGAGACTGGTTGCATAGCAAACAGTGAGCATGAATACAGGATTGATGAGGAGAGAATCATGATGTATAACAGGATTGATGCTGCTATACGCTACCACATGTCAATGATTATTATGTGTCAATCCCAGGATATGTGCAAGAACTTATGATCACTTTTCAGGCGGCATCCCCATTAATTGTACCTATAAGGGAGTATTTCTATCGTTGACGCCACAATGCTTTTTTTGTCAACTCGATTATTGGGAATGCCGATGGTATCCCCAAGTGTCAAGGAGTGCACCTACCTGATGGCTTCTCCAACTATTCCATCTTGCTATCCCCGTAATCGCTTTTTGACAGTCAACACGGCAGTGGGTATTTAAAGAACACATCAATCCTGTCATACTGGTACATGATGATTCCATTATCATCAATCCTGAATTGGTGGTCCAAACCATGACCATCACCAGGCAGTAAAAGAACACATCACTCTTGTGATAGATTACGACTTTGTCCTATGACAATCATCACCAAACCATTGACACATCTTATTCTATGGTCATTGATTCTATTCTCATCCTGTGTTCACTTTCCCTAGCAGCTACTAACAATTGGTTGATTGGTTGGTCGACTAATGTTTTTTTTTCATAGGGGTGGTTCAACCATCAACCAGTCATGGTCCAAAGCATGACCATCATCACCAAAGCATGACGCTTAGTCAGCGCAGGCACTCCACTTGGTGGCCCAGCTCTTTACGGCCGAGCCTCAGCCCTGGCGTTGCCAGAGAGGCGTCGGGGGGAGGGGTGGTTGATAGCAGGGATATCCCGGGAACCCAGAGTGATGGTTGGTTTATTAATGCTTAGCCGTGGCAAACAATGGTTATTAACAAGGGGATGTTAACCAAGAATAGGGGATAGTTATGGTTGGTTTAAAGATGCTTGGCCATGGTTAAGAATGGTTCTCAACACGGGGATGATAACCAAGAATACGGGATATACTTCCTATAATGTTTGGTTGACGGTAGGTGTGTTTGGATGTGAATTTGTCCATAGCCGTTGTGGTACCTAAGCATACAGCTGCTCATAAGCATTAGGAAAAGCTGGAAATCTCCAGTGACTTGAGGGTATTTCATGGAACTGGACAAAGCCATGTATTGACCACTGGTTGGTGGGTTTTAAGCATGCGTTATTTTCCCTAGTGATAATTAAACAAATGGGTGGTTGACAAGCGTATTTTTCATAGGGCTTGAAATCACCAACCTGATATGTATTGGAGATATGATTTGCCATGAGATCGTGATGAGACCAAAATCTGCACACGTGGTTGTGTGAGTACATTGCTAGAGCCTCATTGTTGATGGGATTGATCATCCCGTATATGTGACTGATTTATGTGCTTCACCCATTAAAAACCTGGTGGGTTCGCCCAGAAGCTCCGGCCAATTTGACAGTTGCTCATACTGTCATGAATCCCCAGCAACCCGGAAGATGCTAAATCCTTGCACCATATTCATCCAGATATCCATCCCAGTATCTTCAGCATGCGTCACTTGCCTTGAGGTGTATTTGAACGTATCCGTTTTGCTTCCATTACTATTTTAGAAAGGACAAATTGTTCTATTCAAATGAGTCTAAAGCAACTGCAACTTCTTACCACGCGGCAACTGCTGGACGATTGAATGAAATTCATCCACCATCTTTCCACCCCTGATGTTTTACTGGTTGAATGCAAAAGTCGACTTCTACACCGGGTTTAGTTACATATCCATTGTCGATACATATCATTGTGCCCATGATGAATAACGGGAGGCAAAGTGTCGACGCTATCAACCGAAATTTAAGCAAGTCAAATCGGTTGGTTCTGGCTGGTTTCAGTGACATATTGGTTGGTAGATTAGCAGGTAGATTGGTTGTTTAATCAAGTGTCCAAGGGTAGTGTTTTTGGGAAATAGTTGTATTCCACACGAAGCCATAAAACTGGACAGTATGTTATGGTTATCATTAGCTGATTACTCACCATGATTAGTCATAATGAACCATTTGACTTCCCCACAGGTATTCAACAAGCAGCTGGAACAATTTTTGAAGCCTGTTGATCGAGCTATCAGCTAAAGGTGTTGAATGGTGTGCAAAATATTGTGTTGCTTTTTGGAAGGTGGTCCCAGGATTCCATTATGGCTATCATCGGAATCCATAGCATCAATTTTGGTGTTGAATTGTGGGAAACAGGTGTTGGAAGTTTATCATTATCTACTATGGCAATTCCCTTAAATAGTGTTTTGAGTTTTGAGCTTGTTTCTTAAGGTATGTAATATGGATAATACAGATCCACTGTGGATAATATAGATGGTCCGGAATTATTGCTTCATCCACTATTAACATCCAGTATGATCTATAATCGTTGAAGTAAATTCTCAACCTCTGTATTGTGGCGACAGGTCCACTCTCCACGGGGATTGACTGGCAATGATCACCCAACATTTTGATGGGAACTTACCAATGCTACTATTGAAAATGATCCAATCATTTGTAAGATGTGGTCATTTAATTAATCACCATGGAAGAACAAATGTGCGATCCTCATGTTTGACCATGTTCTCAAACATTACTAGCTGATCACCCATGCATTAGAACCATCCGATAAGTCGCAAACAGCCAAGAAGTCTTAACCTTCATGCATGACAACAATATTGATCAAGCCATGAAGGTTTTATATTCATCAGCCAACGGCCTATCTAGCCTTTCAGAAATGTATCCAGCCATGTCCTATTCTGCTGAATCAACCATGGCTTAGTCAACCATGTAGACCTTATGGCGATCAATTACCTTAAACAACCGTGGTCCATCATGGCTTAATCACTTTGATTTCATAGATTTATTTTCCAGCTGTGGCCTAATCAACCACGGCTTAGTCAACCATAGCTTTTATAACTATCAATCGTATGGTAACCCTATAGCGCCTATAGTATCCTTTATAGGAGGTTAATGGTTACCAATAGAGTGGATTACCATTCAACAAATACCTTCTAGATAGGATACTACATCCATAGATAGCTTACATGGTGGTTTCTCAAAATAGGGTACCCCCAGTGTTAACGATAAATAGATAGTCAAACAAATATTTCGGTCCCTTTTCTTAAGCAACCGCCACATGGATCAGCTAATAGTTACCAATAGATAGGATTACCATAAAGTTTAGCTTATAGATCAGATACTAGGATACTAAGGTACTACATCTTCAATATTATATTTCTTGGTAGAAATCTATCTATGCAATATTTATATCCTGGATACTAAGATACTCTTCTATATCCTGGTTTAAATAGATAGGTTACCTGGATCAGCCAGTGGTTACCAAGAGCGATGTATGTCTTCTCCGTGTAGCTTCCACCAGCTTTGCCCCCAGGTGCCACGACACTTGGAGGAGCACAGAAACCACAGCGCAGCGCTGGCTGGTGGTCTTCGCTGATAGTATCGACCAGGCTTCAGAATGCTTGGCTAAAAGTGGTTGACTATTACTGGTAATGACTGGTAATTACCGGTAATGACTGGTAATGACTGGTAATGACTGGTAGCAACTGAATGAATGATTGGCTAGAAGTGGCTATTAACAACTGGTTGATTATTAGTTTCTAATAGTTCATGCTGGTCATTACCGGTCAATGTCCTAGGGGAAACCAGCCAATCAAATCCTGGTTTGCTGTATTTGAAAGCCATGGCATTTCTTTGGTACAACTCCACGATTCGGCTTCAAGTCACAGGTGCATCTTCCTGATCGGATCAGGGTCGGCTGATGTCAAGTATGCACATCCCACTGTTGGCTGAATGTGATTGGTTCCGTGGTTATAACAAGTATCATTGTTGGCTCAGGCACGGTACTGGTTGATCCATATGGGTGTTTCTCAAAATTGGGCTAGCCCCAAAATGGCTGGTTCATTACTTCAAATGATTTAGGGGTGGTTTTGAGAAACCACCAGATCAAGAAGCCCTCATAAATTGTGGTTGATATAACATCCAAAATGGGAGGTGTATCAGCTGTTGGATCTACCACTAGAGGGTTTGACATGACTACGTTAGTGAAATGGCTTTCTTTAGCACTGGCCCATCCTGTCACTGGCTTCCATCCCTGTCGGCTTGTCATAAGCTGAACACTCTCCAAGAGTTGGCAAGATGTGAGATGTGTTTGACAGAGGTGGTTCAGAGATGAGGGCAACAGAGGATAACACAGGTTACATTTGAATATATTTCTTATAAAATATGGATCAATATTTGCTGTACATCTTTTTGTGCTTTGTAACGTACATTTTTTTTGGTTACCACAAGTGATCAACGGATGTGGCGAACCTGCTTCATAGCTGTGCTTCGTCGCACCTACAAGGTGGCGCTCATGGTGGGTGGGGCACCCGCCAGCTGGCTCAAGGCGGCGTGCACCAGCTGGCTCAGAGGCTCAGCAACATGTGCAATGATGAGCTGGTACAGCTGAATCACATGACTGCTATCATGATGAGCTGGAACTAGAGAGTATAAATAGATACTGAATAGCTGAATCATGATACACTCATTATCATTTTTGGTTATGGTGGAGGTCGTTTATGCTGGATGCTGAGAATGTAATTTATCCAGCTGGATATCCGAAAATTTATGTACCAGCATACTGAGAAGCGGCTTGTTGAGAAGCAGCTTACTGAGAAGCAGCTTGCAGTTCTTAGGACCGTGTGGTAAAAAGAACAATTCTTCTGATTGCATTCTTAAGTGCAAAATATTTTGCGATTGAGAACAATTCTCTGGAAATCGAGCGATACCACCATTGGGTCATATCATATCCAATCATCCCTGCAGCCAGTTACAAATTGCTTGGGATATGGTCCCTGCTGATCTCTTGAGTTTGTTGCTCTGATCCACTGAAAGCAGCATCTTTGTTCTGCCTTGTGAACCAAACATCAACCAAGGGGAGTAGATGCCCCGAGATCCATGAAGTGCAGGTGTTTCTTTCGTGATCATTTGTCTTGGCATCCTGCCATGGACTTTGAGCATGAATTCTCAGAGTTTCCTCATCGATCAGAAGGAGCGCGCGGAAGTTTGGAAGAGAATGCCCGCAGGCGCCCACACCGCATGGTGGGACTTGGCGGTAAGCTGAAGTAGGTGTTGCGTGTTGATGTCAAGCTCTGTATAGCATTGTAAGATGTTTGATATTATGACAATTAAATCGATCACTGAAGTATTGCATTGGTCTACATGAAATTTCTTCAAGATAGTTTCACTTCAGCTGTAGAGCTTCTGGTTCTTTCAGAGCGGAACTCACGCTGAGCATATGCGCGACCACACCCATGAATAGATGTTTATGGAGGATATTGTGTCACAATGATTTGCCATTGAAAAGCTCTTCAAGATATGGCGACAGTTTATTCCAAGTCTGGAGGATAGTGTGTCAAAGATTTGCCATTATGGAGGTTGCACTCTGGTAAACTAATCTGGCAATGGAAGATCAACCATTTATCGGTGCTTTCCCTGGGTTGCACTTTAAAATATGGTAGAAATCCATTGCCAGGTTAGTTTACCAGAGGTTATTGTGTCACAAAGATCTGTTTTATTTCAATGTCATCCTGCATGGGTCCCTGCAATTTCGACCGACGAGCTGCCCATGGCGCGGTCCCCGTGGTTTCATGGCCGCGGGGGTTCCATTCAACCACCACAGGTCTTTTGCATCAACTTGAAGTGTAGATTTTGGTGGTTTCTCAAAATGGGGGACCCAAAAAAATGGTGGGTTTATTACTACAGGTACTACAGATGGTTTACAATAGGATGATTTGGGGGTACCCCTATTTCGAGAAACACCCATCCAATTCTTGTTGGTGATTCCCAGTCAGAATCCGAATCAAAGGCACCGAAAGATCAGCCCAAAAAAACAAAGTGAAAATGTGACCAGCATTGACCCAACTTGCAGTTCGACCAGGTCTTTTTGCGGGTGTCCGTGCAGCAACACTAAAAGGGACAAGAAATTATAGGCTGATGGCTGAGTTTTCAAACTGCAGAGCAATGCCATGAACGTATATAATTTGGTAAGGTTGATCTCCAAGACCCAGAGATCAACCTGATCTCCCAAAGATCAACCTTACCCAGACAGGTTCATCCAGTATTGTCCAGTGTTCGACCTTGATCCATTGTCTTGTCCATCACGTGTACCCCTATGAGTCCCATAAATGATGGGCGGCTTCCCCCAGCAACGGCCACCTGTTGCGGGTTCACCATGGCTGCAGGTCTGCCAAAGCTGCAGCCTGGTCTCGGGGCATTCATGTGGCCGATCCAGAAGGGACCATGCCACTTGGACGTGGCAGGCTGTGGGGGTACCTGCTAACCATCCAAGTTCACAACCAGTTCATAAGGAAACCACCAGACATTTGGACAAACCCAGGCAACGAGTCAACTCAAAGGTTGTCTCAATGGGAAACATTGGAACTTTGATTCATCGGGTTCTTGGCCAAGGTGCAAAAAAAAACATTAAATAGGCAGCATGAGTGCTTGGACATAAGTTTGTTGTACGTGTTTCAATCTAACATCAATCCCCTGATTTTGGCAACAGCCAAGCAGTGCAGCACATAGTTTCCTAAAAGTGCCTAATCCTGGCGCGGTCGTATCAGTGGAATGCAGCTGACAGCCACAAGAACATCCAAGAACCCTCAGGATTTTCCCCTCCCGCAAGTTCTGTGCTGGGGCCGTTCGATTCCACCAGAAATCCCAGAAAAATATGAAGATTTTAAGAGTCTAGAGGTGCAACAGATAGCGACAATTCCTGTGCTGGGCCCAAGAGAGACATTGCTTCGATATGTTTTCCAGAAGGCCCAGCCAGGGCAAGACAAGTTCTTTAGCCGTAGATTTTGTTGGCGAGCAGAAAAACACAGCCAGCCAGCGCTGGGTACGTCCATGTACGTCCCCAGAAAGCTTTGAATTCTAGAAGACACAATGCTGAAGGTATTCATGGACAAAGCTACCTTGGTATGTCTTGGTATTGGGTCTTTATCAATTCAAAACTTCAAGACATTTGGGAGGTGAACCTCCCCACAAAACCCTGTTGTTTGCGACTTTCACCAGGGTGGATCACACAACGGTTGTTGGCTTGTTGCTGCAAGAAGAACAGTTGCTTGTAGCATGCTGACGCGTCACATGCTGATGATGAGCTGGCAAGAACTAGTGATATATAATTAATGCACCAGTGTTCAGCGCTGACTCCTTGAAACTGAACCCTGAACTAGTCTTGTTGGTTGCTACCAGTAGTGATAATCAAACCTGCCGACTTACAGTAGGCAACCATGGTGAGTGTTGCATGGAGTATATAGTCCACCCAGAACTGCCATGTGAAAATTGCTCCGATCATGGAGTTCAGCTGACACTCAAGGACCATCCAAGGACCAACGAAAAACACAATCCATACGCCCTGCCTGTACTAATGGTGCAAGCCCAGCCGCCGTTTTCCCAGGGTACCAGCCCCAAGACTTTGCTGGGTGGCTTACAGCCACCAACTTTGATTTTGTGTTTTTTTGGGGATTAGATATAGGTTTACCACGTACCCACTAAAACGAAACACCATGTACCCACTAAAGCTGAAGTTTCAGCGGGGGATCTTGAAGCCACCAAGGAAGCGAATGTTTCAAAAGTTCATCGGTGACAAGCTTCAACAGCAGCTGGAGCTTCAAAATCTTCGATCCTCCGAGGCCGGGAACACGGTCTGGAGGGAATCAGCGGCCGGTGCCATTCACTTTGTGGATGCCCAGCAACCCCATGGATGGATATCCACGTTGAGAATCCGGAAAAAACGTGGGCTTGCTGCATCAACTAAGGTGTGTGGAATGATTCATTGAAATGACATCCTGTTTCGTGTGATGTGATGTGTTTAAACCCTCATGCAGATTCCAGGACCTGGATTTGTCGGATCTTTCAGCTGGCTTAGGAAACATGCCCAAGCAAGCTGCATCCATGAACGAGGTACCACACAAAATCAGCAAAATGTCAGCTAGAGCAGAGATCTGGGGGTACCTGGTCCAGGAAACATCATCTTTTTGAAGGTGGTGATGGTTCGGTGGTGATGGTTCGGTGGTGATGGTTCTTCCGCCAAGGCAGCGCAGAGCCAAAAGGCCACCAAAGGCTCGATCGAATCGCCGCACGGTGCAGCACGTACAAGCTCCAGCTCCACGTCCAGTTCGAAGAAGAAGAGCAAAAAGAAAACCAAGAAGGCCAGGTTGGTGGTTTCACTATGGCTTAACATGTGTGCTTTACTAGGAGGGGTTGCCAAGAAGCTTTGGTTGGTGGTTTCACTATCCCTACCTATCCAGTTGCCAACAAATAATGATTAACCAGCCATACTTCGGGTTTCCCGGTTACCTACTATTAGGGTAACTGGAAGCGTATGGTATGGCTAAACATGTTTTGTTCACTAGGAGGGGTAGCCAAGAAGGTTTGGTTGTTGTTTTTTTCATGGCTAATAGCTAATAATGGTGAACAATTAGGGGAAAACAAGCCACAATAATGGTTAAACAACTACCAGTTGGTGGTTTGATTGACATGTTCTATTTCCCCGATGACTTTGGTATGGTTGGTGGTGTCTTAAATGTCTTAAAATGTGGGTACCTCAAAACATGGTTGGTTTATTATTTATTACTATCAAAAATTGCTACCTGAACTATTGGATGATTTGGAGGTCCCTCATTGAAGAAGCATCCAGTCTGGCACCCAGTTAGCTGATTGTCCAGCATGTTTCTTCGGAGGGGCTACAACCACCAACCAGATACCGGTCACCTCACCAGCTTGCTATCATCAAGGATTAGCATCATCAAGGGCAGCCATCAAGGCTAAGCAGCATCAGGGGTAACCGTTAAAGCATGGTGGTGCAGATTCGCAGCAACACACCAGGTTGCTGATTTTTCTGGTTTCCCATTTTGTTGAGAATATCTACATTGCACGATGGAAATCTAGTTCTTCATAAACCACCCACAGGTTTATCATTGTTTTTTGTTTTTATAGCCGCTGTGTTTTCACAACATGTTCTTACAGATGGGAAAAATAGCAGCTGGATCTCCAGTGGTGTTTCCTGCTTCATCACGGGTACGCCTTAGATTGTGGAGGTTTTCCCAAGGCTTGGTCGTAGGGTATCCATATTCCCAGAAATCGACAGGCAGCTGAGCTGCCCATGTCCTGGCGCCTTTGTTTGGAGAGCGCGGCAGTTTCTCGCTGATGACAGGCGAAGTCGAAGAAGAAGGAGAAGAAAAAGAAGTCCACAAGCAAAAAGAGACTCGGCGCTGTAACAAGGATAGCAGTTGTTTGCCTATCATGAAGGGTGGTAGACTAATAACTAATACATGAGGTATGAGCAGAAACAAATGTTGTTCATCAAGTTGCAACTATAGGTTCTCAGCAGCAAATTCTGTTTGCATACCGAAGTTGGCGATGTGAAAGTGCTTTCATTGAGTTCACACACACAGCACCACATGTGTTGGAGCGATTTTGCATCACCTGGCACCAGGAAAGAATCTGAGATGATGGTCACTTGGCACGGAGGAGCAAAGATTTGCCAATGGTAACGTGGGCGTGTGGCAAGTTAGGGGTAGCCCTGAGCGATCTAGTGATGTTGGTCACAACTGCCTGCACTGGTGTTGAATGCGGTAGCTCCCGCGTTTTGGGCCCCCCAGGTCCGTTTGAAGAGAGAACGACAAGAGGCTGACCGCGAGGCTTGGGATAGTGGAAACCATCAACCGCTGGTTTCAGAAGGGAATGATAGCAGTTGATGATGAACAAGGGTGGCTAAGGAAGGTTGATAACCTTAAGAATGGTTACAGCAACAACCTCAAGTATGAACACGGGTGGTTGATGAAGGTGAAAATAAGAGTCTGTAATTAATTGTGATCGATAAATTTTAGAAATGCTTGAAGGCTGGTGATTGTGGCCAAGGATGCCCGACAATTCAAGGACCGTTCATGATTGGGCATTTGATGCTGTGGAGTGCAACAACTAATGATGATCCGTGATAGCCTGCAATGACCAAGCATGTACGGGCGACAATACTGTTGTAGAAATGCCACTCGCTGCGTGATAAGAAACCTACGGATGCTGTTCTATCCTACCTCCTAATTGATTGACATTTTCTCCAACACTATGACCGATCGCAGGCCCGCAACAGACTGATGCTGTGCACAGGATCCTTCCACATTTTTTACAGGTCATGGGGTCTTGACATGGAGCGTCATTGATTTTTTTCTTATTGACTCATATTGCTGTTTGTCAATACCAAGCGTTTGAAAAATAGCTAGGTAAACCTCCCGAAATAACAAATTCTTTGAAGTTTGGAAGTTCACGCCAGTACACAATTTTGACCCACTGCCTTCAGTGGGGTGCCCTCGTTATTTTTTCAGGATCTTTTTCCGGTATGATCTAAATAATAGTGATGAACTTTGAACGCTAATTTTGCCACAGCATGTTCTCCAGAATGTCTTGTGTGATCAAAGATTACCTGCTTCAATAAGAGAAGCGCCATCTTCCACGATCAGCTGTAAAGCACAACAAAATCAACAGCTGATCGTGGAAGCCCTGACCCATTTCTCCTGAAACTACTGACTCCCAGCAACAGTCGCAAGATTTTCTGTTTGGAGCACTATCCCTGTCAGCCAAGAGAATCCTTCCAAGCATGTATGCATATGTAGGGGATCAATACATTCATATATCAGATTGCCCCATTTATGGTTGCTTGAAGTGATGATTAGTATAGTCCCTTCCACTCCAAAATTATTTGGAAAGCATGAATCGATTCGGAACACCAGGATTTGCCGGTTTCTCAAAATAGAGGAGACCCCAAATCATCTAGTTGTTAACCACTTGTGATAAGAAACCAACCATTTCTGGGGCTCCCAATTTTGAGAAACCTCCTCTTGAGAGAGGGGGTTGAGAATGAATATTCGAGCAAATTTCCTGCCTGAGTTGGTTCAGAGTGGTGCACCTTATGCCCAGGCAATGTCTTGTGTAAACATTGATTTACTTGTTGGGATACAATACAACGGATTCATCACAATGATATCTATATTCAAATCAAGTCTATTCATGATATTTCAAGATGGGTTCATACACCGACCCATCTATGTCATAGAAATATCATAATTGATGATGATACACATATCTAAATCAATTCAAAATATGGATCAATAGACCAACAAAGAAATCTCATAACCAGCTAATGCACCAACCCATCTATATTATAGAAACACAATTGCTCAATGCACCAACCAACTATAGACATTATCTAATTCCCAGCCAATATCCCCCAGCCTCAACGTTCAGATGATTGTCACAGGCGCCCATGGATCCCAAGTTTGCCAAGATCATCAGCCGCGCCTCGGAAAGCACTGCCACCCTTGGGAGACCGCTGTTGCTGCCATCGTGTCATGGCACCCTTCGCTTGTGGCTTGTTGAGGTTTCCGCCAGAATGTCAACCCGTTGATCCCCAAGACATGACGGCTGAAGCATGGGCTGTTGGCCATGGCCATCGCTCATCGACACGGGCCATGCTTCGAAGCTGGACTGACACTGGGTCGGCCTGACCCTGGGACCTCTTCAGACCCTGAGCTCGGCGACACCTGGGCGATGGTAACTCCCTGCCGTGGAAAAGTTTGGTCGCGGCTAGAGAAGGGCAAAAAGATCCGCTGAATGTGTGACCCATCCCATGTCAACTCGCAGGATGCAGCAGATTTTCCTGGCACCGATCATTTTCAGAGGCTCTGGGGATATCCCTCTTCGACGGGTTCATTTATTGCGTAGAGCGACCATGGAACCATGAGTCTGGGAACTGATCCAGGGACGACAGCAACAGGAGAAACGGCTGTTCGTCAGGGTAATCTTTGATCAGGAGACCTCCCTTCAATTACAGAGTCCCCCATCTTAGCTATTTTGGCAACGATCATCCAACATCATCCAACCATCATCCTATCACTGTTGTGACCAACAAAGGTCCCTGCACAGGTGACTCTGGGCCACCTTTATTGGTGATGGGACGTCTCCCTTCCTGGTGGCCCCGTCCCAACCTTGGGATCGGCATCCTCCACCAGATCCTACTGAGCCACCATTGGTTTTGTGGGTCAGTTGGCTACTGAAAGTATATGGGTCATCATGCAACCATCCCAAGATATCCCAAGAAATATATAGTTCACATAGCAGGGACTAGTTTGGTACAGGGGCACCCACAGCCATTTGAGGTTTACCGCAATTTACCTAGTGTTGAGTGTGAGATCATGTCAGCATCGTTGATTCATGATACATTCGGAAGGGCTCTGGACGAATGTCTTGGAAGTCGCCGTTTCTCGACGCAGGAGACCTTGCACCCCGGGAAGCAGCATACTTTCGTGGTTGGGCAGTACAAGCAGGTGCGTAGATCCCCGGAGCTGGGAATTGATTCACCCCATTGAAGATGATTGCAGTGCCCAAAAGAGTCCAACCTCGAACCTGCTACCAGATGTTTGTATCAAAGAACTACTGAGAACCAACGGCCTATGTGTAGAATATCCGGTGCATTTCAAAGACACGGGACATGTCTAGCTTCGAGAAAGGAATGTTGGGTGGTACCACGTGCTGATTTCCGCCATGACATGGGATCAGAATCCTTCCATGGTATGAACTTGTCATCCAATAAGCTGCATCTCTACGAATCCGTTGATTTTCAGTTGTTTTTGTGACCATCATGACTCACAACCATCAACTAATTCACAAACAACTAGGGGTCTATAGATCAACGTGGCATCTCACAACCATCATTAACTTGTTTTCCTTGGGGTCTATGTGGCATGGAGCCGTGCCCCATCAGGCGACTATGCAATGAGATCACTAAGGGTACAAAACAAATTGCTGAAGCAGAAAGATTCGAGCAACGTCAAACTCCCAAGCGCCAGTTCCTGCTGATGGGAAGGGTTGAACACCGTGACTTACTTGCCAGGGGTGACATAACGAGCTGCTTCTTCAATCCCTTTCCAACCATGTTTGGCTTATTTTAGCTTTACTTTCTGGTCATTTCAAACATTTTTATTTTCCCTAGTAATGATGAACAAATGGTTGGTTGGCCAATGTTGGCTAATACTTTTTATAGGGGTTGAAACCACCAACCAGTTTAGCTTGACATGCTTTGTGCCACTGGTTGCTATTGACACGACTGCCCCAGATCTGATCACTGCGCATGCTCGCAGGGTGTTCGGGAAGAGGCAGGACGGCGGACAGAAACAAGTGGTGTTGTGTGGATTGGAGCTGATGATTTCATTTTGGGTCAGGCGCGATGATGGAACAGAAAAGACGGAATCCCAGATTTCCACTTCAGTATTTCTTTTTGATTTCAGTGAATAGTAATTAGATGTCGTAAGTATAGAGTGCATCAAAAATTGCTAAATGTATCTAAATGTCATATCCCAGTTTCGTGGTCGATAGAAAGTCATTGCTTTCATGGGCTTCGTCAAGCATAGAGCCAATCCCTCCACCCCAACGGCGAATTTCGGGGTTGAAACTGATGGGGGGATGATGGGGTCGGCAAGTTATGGGTCCCCAGGCGCAGACAATTCGATTGGATGAAGCGGTGGGTCTTCCCAGTGGGTGGATCGATGGCGCTTGCGAAATGGATCGGCTGCAAACAGATATGACAGCAAGGATAAGGAAATGATAGCCACATGCACCAGCGTCCAGGATGATTTGAATGATTTTTTGAAGATAATACTAACTGATACGTATCTATCTTGATATAAACAATTGTGTACAACTATGATGCATATGTATATATATATATATTTATTTATTGTTTTATTTATTTCATATTATGCATATCTTATGTGTTGATCAAGCAAGCCTCATTTCCAGTCATTGGTCTACCTCAAGGGTTGCGTCTCCGCTAGGCAACTGCCTCATTGCGTGCCATGCCCATGGATTGCTACCCAGGTGTAACCGTTGGCTGGTGAAGTTGGTCCCTGAATCCCCTGCGGACATCACCTGCTCAGCTTGGAACTGCCAAGCATCGGGGCATGTGCTGTCCGTCCTCAGCAAGGGAGACCTGCTAGGCTTGAGATTGTCCTGGCTCACCAGGCTCATCCTACTAGCGTCAATTTTATCAACAGGAAAAAGCCATCAGGTCCAAACACTGAGTTTTTTGCTTACCATGTGCTCATTTTTGCCCTGCTTTTGGATTCATCCCCTTGGATGGGCAGGGACGTTGCAAGCTCCCCAACAAACAACACATTGATCTGAAAATGCATTCCGCGAAGTAGCAACCAGCCGACCAGCAGGTGATTGCCGCTGTCACACTAATCACTTCAATGACTTCAAAAAGGTGTTTTTTTTCGTTCTTCAAGAGCAAATAAATTCTCAAGGCAAGGATTAAGCCACAGGATTCCTCTCACTCATCTCTCAAGCAAGTTGCGTCTCACATTGGAAGAGTGGTAAAAACTAGAGGGTCGGTGAATTTCATTGTTAACATTCATACATCGGGATGTATCTACTATCCAATACTTTTCAACCAGTCCAACTAGCGACGAAGCCATTTGGAAGTTCACCTGTTCAACCATCTTTACAGACGTGCAGCTGCTCGCCCTATTCTGATTCGTTCTCAGCTGTGCTTAAGCTCTTAACAAGTCACCAAAATATCCCCAATGCTAAAGCGTTCAACCAGCCCAGCCATAAACATCGGTTGTGAATGTTTCTTAAGAATCTTTCAGATACGGAGTTCCTAGTTGTTAAGAATTGTCCTGTTTTCCAATGAAACACCATTCCTAGTTTTTCTTAGGAATCTTTCAGATATGTTGGTAGTGTGTAAGAGATTCTCTCTTTCTCCAATAATAGGGATGGTTGGTCGATTCACTGATGGCGGAACCATCAACCAGTAATGATCATGATAACCATTATTCAACCACTAATTCACCACTATTGAATGACTAATAACCACTCATTAGCCACCAATTAACCACTAATTCACCACTCATTCACTAACTATAGCTACTAATTCACTACAGCTTCTAGCCGCCCAGCATTTCCTTATGCTTTCTGGACATAGGCCGTGGCTGAGGAACCTCCCTCCAGCTCGTCTAGCAGCTCCAGTTCCTCCATCGCGTGAAGAACTCAGCCCCGCACTGCCCACGGTGCGGTGTGGCATCGCAGTAGCCTGTGACGAATCCTAGCGTTGGACTATCAGCCTGTTAAACGATCCAGGAGCCATCCAGGAACTATTCACTAACTGGTTGGTGGTTATAAACATTTATGTTTTCCGAAGTGTATTAACAAACTACGGTTCGTTGGTTGACAAATATTTTACATAGGAATGGAAACCACCAACCAGCTAACCATCATGCAGCAATGCATGAAATTGAAGCTCTTTAAAGGAAATCCCTAAAGCCGCTAGGAAGGGGTGATGGAGGTCTGCACCACCTGATTGACTCCTGATGCCTGTAGGGCATATGGGGGTTTCCTTAATTATGGGTACCCCCTTAATTATCATTCACTTAATTAATCATTGATAGTGATAAACCAACTATAATTTGGGGGGGTTCCAATGGCTTGAGAAACCACCATATATTGCAGTTGTTTATCCACAAGCTTGTTGGTTGTTGTCCCCCATGACAGTATTCCCTATGACACCCAAGGTAATCACCTATAAAACAACCCAATCGGACAAATTTGAACCATTATGTTTATGTTTGAACCCCTATTATCTCCTGATATTGTTGGTAATTATATCCTCCATTATCAACCAGTAAAGGTTACAAGCCCTATACCAACCACTATCTGTTGATCCTTGAACCGCGACACCGTCTCCGAGGCCGAAGGAGAAGCTGGCCAAGAGTTGTTTGAAGCCTTGGAGATCGCCGGGTGCCTAGCACAACACGGCGGTGCTGCTGGGAAAAACATCGGGGACCCACGGGTCGTGGCCTCCCAGGACGGAGAAGGGGTGGCATTGCAACATTGGGCGGTACATCCTGGGTGGTTTGAGGTTTTTAGATGGAGTGATCTTTTTTAGAAAAAATCCTAGGTGATTTTCATGATGGAATAGATGATTGCAGGGTTTTTTCCGACATTGCAAACCACTGCCACCAGCCTTATCCAAGGATTTTAGCCCAAGGACACCACTTTGGGGTGTGTTTGGGGATGCAAAACAGGGACCTGCTTTACAGCAATTTCATGGGTACATGGCAGGCTCCGACTCGCCCATTAAAGGCTTGGTCATGTTGCAAAGAAAGGCCACATGTTATTGTGGCCCCTGTACCCCTGGCTGTTCCCATGACCAAACTCCTTAGCCTTCGTTGGGATGTCAACTAGGCCTGGCTTGGGATGGTTGGTATTTAATGACCCATCCAAAAAAAAATGTACTTTTGGTACAAAAGGTTTGGACATGACAAAGGTATCATTAAACGTATTTTTTGCGTATAATTGTAGACTCTTCGGCTGTTCAGGTATCATTAAATAGTCCAGGCCATTTGGGTATTGTGGACTCTTCGGATGGTGCGCCCCTGGATCGCCAAGGCCGGTGGAAGCCTATCTCGGAAAGAGTTTCATCTTCCCTCAACGACGAGGCCTCCCGTGAAAAACGGATTCACAGACAAAAGCACAAATGATGACTTGCTCCAACTGAGTGAGATACATGCAGCTCATCTGGATGGCTTGTACCCACTAACTTAGGTTTTTAGTGTTTTTGGGATATGATTGGTTTACCATATAACCACAAAAAATATTTTTTTAGCAAGTGATCTATAAGCCACCAAGTCATGAAAACAAAGCAGATTTACTTGTGGATCAAATTATTTAAATCTTCGGTCATCGAATCCATTCGAATCCTCAAGAATCATGATTGTTTTGTTGACTAATCCGGGGTGTGTTTTTTGTTGGGGGGAGGGGGTTAGTGCTATACAGAGATTACTTCGAGCAGCAGTTACGGGGCAGAATGGGGATCCGCATGAACAGGATCGAGGCTCAGATTTATGGTGATGCCAACCAGTGACGGAGCGGCCTGGACCCCGTTGAAGGTCGCCATGCTTAGCTTACCCTTCTCAGTGGATGACAACCCAGCTAGCCTCCAACAAGAACAGTTGGATGCCGAGTTCGCCGCCATGATCGAACTGTGCGGTGCATCAAAGCTTCACCGGAACAGTTGTGTCATGATTGCTACAAGGGGACAACCGTACTCCGAGCCCCATGAAACTGGCACCACCGAAGATATATCTGACCAGGTAGGGCGGACCTCCCCAGTTGAACACTTCTGAGTAGATGATGGTGCGTCCATGTATCAGCTGGATTCATTTACGTTGGAAGCTAGCCTTTTGTTCTATCGTGATATTTCCGTGATTTGCTTTCATACTTTTCGTTGGTCGTACGTGATTGTTTTGTCTATTTTATGGTTGTTTCTGTTGCTAAAATTCATATTTCTCTCTATATTCTATACATCTGCTTGTTTTTGTCGCGATTTCTCGTGTACAATACGCTTGTCTTGGTTAAATGTGGTCATCTCCCATGGATTATGTCCCTTACAGCTCTATATTTGTCTATGATCATACATCCCTCGTGAATACCTATCAAAATAGTAATGATAGAATTCAAAGGCTATTTATTACATAGTCACTAAATACTACAATGTATGTACATGATATATATCTGTATATCTATAAAATACAAATACTGACTATAATACTGGCGAAAAATACATAGTACTACATAGTCACGAAATACTACAATATATCAACTGTACAAATACTAACTCTCGTGCTGACCTCAATAAGACTTTTCCCATCAGGAAGCGCGCGAGCGTCGGAGTTACTGGTGGCTGAGCTGCATATCGGACCGGGGGGACGTCGTGGGGACATCGCCGCAATGGTCGCCCCTAGTAAGCTGTGTTGACTTATGGTGGTCTCTTAAGATAGGGACTTCGTAAAAAAATGTGTGGTTTTTTACTGATAATGATGAATCATCAATGATTTGAGGTCCCTCAATTTTGAGAAACGGCCATATGTTAGCCATCGTAAGCTGGCGATAAGTTACAAGGGATGATATGCAATGATAATCAACTATGTTAGCTATAAGTTGGTGAACATAACTCGGGCACCAGTTCTGGTCGATATAACTTGCGTGATGGATGGCGTGTCGAATCACACAAGAGTCCGTCGGCCCACCTTGTGGTAATCTACGCAGTTTTCACTAGAAGTATCAGAGGCACTTTCTACCACTGGGTTTCGACAGCGCTCATCTTCCGCCATCCTCCTGATTTCAGCTGCTGTCACCAGGGTTCGAGTCTGCAAAAGAGCCGGGGTCCCAGCGGAAATTTTGGCATGCCCTGCTGGGCATGGCCGTTGCATCGGGAATTATCATCGTGGGTGCGCGAGCCTCCAGCAGCACAATGGACTTTCCACTCCATGAACTTCCAAGGGTGGGAGTACTGCACACATCAGTTTCCCTGTGAACTGTAGTTTTTGGAGTAGATTTCGTGTGACATAATGTTTCTGGAGGGATGGAACTGAAATGAAGGTATGAAGGGGTAAGCAAAGGTGGGAAAGCAGGTAAATCATTTTGAGCCATTCTTGAAAGTTGTAAGTATACTTTGGCTGAGTTACAACTGATTAGGGCAGCAGGTTTCGATTAGGAATTACATATAGTTTCTATATTAATAGGCTTAATTGTATTATGATGACTAGTGATTGTTCATATAGCAAAAAATAATGACTAAAATGATATTACAATAACCTATCTGTATATATTGTTATTTTGTTTCCTGTGTTTTTCTATTCAGACTAGCTTGTGATGTTGGGACCCAAACAGGCGCCCTTGGCGCAGACCCGCTGAGTCGTGTATGATTCGTGCACCTTGTTCATCCAGGTCCCACATAGCTCGCGACCGTTTGTGGTATCCTGAACGGCCAGGATTACTTCATTGAAAACTGGTTGGTGGTGAATATTCTTTATTTTCTGCAGTTATTTGAAGCAGTTGCTCAATTCCCCGATTATTTGGAACAGTTGCTCGGTTGACAAGCTTAGGGGTTGGCACACTTAACCACCAGTGAAGCATGCGGGTTCAGATGGGCAATGCTTCAAAAAAGACAACCACCAGTGGCAGCAGTTGAAGTGAACCTGTTGGTTGAACCTGATGGGACCAGGGAGCTACCAGGGAGCTACCAGCTCTACCGGCTCCGGGTGTCCCCTGCTTGGCGCAGGCAATAGCCTAAGCTTGGAGAAGACTCCCAGTGCCACGGCCGCCGTGGTGCACGAGGCGGTGTCGGCTGTGGCCACAGGCTGTGGCCCAACCAAAAAACTGCGTGTTTTTTTTGTTTGGTTGGAAAAATCATAAAAAATCAACTAGTTGGAGTTGATTTGTCAATTTGTGATTTCAAGATAGTTTGGGTTGACAAATGAACAAGTCGGAAGTTGTGTTCAACAAAAACTCCGTCGGAAGTTGGAAGCTTCCGTGACTGCAACCAGGAAGCAGAAGCCACGTCGCGCGCAGCATGGGAGAAGATCAAGCGGACCAATGGCTTTGCAGCGTTGGGGAGCTCAAGTCGCAGCTGTCGCAGCGCTGTGCTGGCGGTTGTGCTTGCCACTGGGCCGTGGTGAGTTCCAGGGACTTCCAAGTTGTTGATTCCAATGGTTTTTTTCAGGTGTTTTACATATCAAAATAACCTGACTTCCAAGTTGTTGATTCCGATGGTTTTCCATGTTGTTTCCAAGATCCATGATCTTTTGTGGTCACCGTATGTCACCGTACAATACGTACTCCAGTTTTGAAACCAGTTTGGCCCCAATTTGATGGAAGTGTTGCCTGCTTTGAACAAGAATGTTCTGATATCCTGGCATTCCCAAAGTAATATGGAGGGTAAGTCCAACTCATCATGGGTTTGATCAAAGCACTAGTTGATCGCTGGTAGTCTCCAAATTCATGGCCTCCAACCATGATGTCAAGTCTCATGCGGGTTGCTGGTACTGCCGCCAACGATCTGCCAACGATCTGGTTTGCTGCAATTTGTGTTGAAGTTCTCATTTCGTAAAAGCTTGAAAAACGCGTGATTTGCCATTAAAGATTTGGGTCATATGCTGATACGGGTCATATGCTGAGGTTGTGCAAGTAAGAAGTCAAATGTATTTAATATCGACAACAGATTGTAAACCGTATTTGAAATATGTTCACTAATTTCAATACTATTTAACAAAGGATTTATCATGTTCATTCATTTTCCAAAAAACATGTACGAACTATACATATTCATATTGTGTCCTGCATTTTTATACTTAACCGTATTTTCTAATTGCCAAAATTATTACAAATATATGTATATATATATATATATATAGATTGGCTTTTTTGACGAGCAATAATACAGCGGTTTCTGCTGGGTCTACTACACTGGATACGGAAATTAATCAATACCTGTAGCCCTACTCTATGATCTCGACCGAAAATTTGACGCAGAACTGGAGGACCCAAAAAATGACGCAAAAGACCAAAAACACAACACCAAAAGCTGCAAAACACGACGCGGAAGATGCAAGACGTGACACGAAGCTGGTGTCGAAGGGAATTCACCCAAAAATCTGAAGAGACCACAAAAAAGACGTCTTTTCGGGGGTCCAGATATAGATACAAGTATTAATATGAACTACGTTTTTTTACAAAGTTAATTTACTACACAAGAGGAGGGAGCTGGAGCTTGTTTCGCAAAAGCATTTTCTTGAATTTTGACCATATGCGAAGGCCCGCAACGAAATTAATATAAGATATATATTTTATTAAATTATATTACGAATATTTATAATAAATAATAAAATAAATTTAATATATTTATTTTATAAAGGGTTTAATTAATATTTTTCTTTATTAAAATAATTTTATTAAAAAAAAATAAATTTTATAAATATATAAAAATAAATAAGAAAATTATTCGAAAAAAAATATTAAATAAAAAAAATATATAAAATTTTT
>VSDK01017696.1:556534-600654 GCA_009767595.1 Symbiodinium kawagutii | reverse complement strand
TTATTTTATTATTTTATAATATTTTGTAACTAATATTTAATATATATATATTTAAATATTTTTATTTATTAATTATTTAATATTTTTCCCTTTATTATTTATTTCCAATTTATATCTAATAATTTGTAATTATTAATTTATAAATTATTTTTTTACTACTAATATTTAATAATTATTAATTTCCATTTAATTTATATTTTTATTTTATAATTAGTAACCCATAACTAATAATTTCCAACCAATAATTCCCACCTAATAGGTCCCAACTACCATCTCCCAACTACCATCTCCCAACTAACAACTTACAAAAATTTATATAAACCCGGAAAATTAAACCAGGGCCAAATTACCCAAGGGTCAATAAATTATTCATTAATATATAAAATAGAAATAATTTTAAATATTTTAAAACAAACAAAAAAAAAATATTTTCGTAATTTTAAAAATATAATAAAAATAAAAAAGTAAAGGATTTTCGCGAGTATAGTTATGAGTCCAAACATTCCGTTGTAAAATAATTTTTAGTAAATTCATGGAAAACCCGGAAAATATGTTGTTTTTTTCGTGCTTTTAAAGGCTTATGTAACGCAGAATTTTCCGCACGGTAAAGTTTTTCGGCAAGTAGTAGTAATACAATATATGTAATTATATATTTTAATTTATATGTATTTATGTTTTGACACAAGGTAAAAATCCAGCTTACATGTTGGTTCTGCCAAGATAATCTTCGATGGGCTTGGCCAGGCCGCGTTTGATCTCCTTGTACCTGAGACAAGTGACATGGTGAGAGTCATGTGCATTGCTTTATGATATCCACAAAGTGAAATGGCCAAGTTCCCAAACGCGGGTGGGCGCTCAGGAAGTGGAAACACTGGGCTTGAGAGATACATTTGATGTAGAACCGCTGGCTGTGCCATCTTCTTGGCTGAGGCTGAATGACCCGCGGTGATAACTCCTTATGATTGGTGAACGATCCCAGGAATCAAGACCAGCAACATATTCGCAACCTGCGCTGCTTCTGAACAAACCACTTGCCGGCTCTTCACTCCGATTGCAGCGCAGTATTTCTGCTTCAATGTCAAGAATTTGCCAACAGCCCGCCACTTGCTCCGTACGAATGCTTACAGGTTTAGGCTCTGAAGAGTTTGCTGCTTGGAAAGACATGAATAAACACATCCTGTTATGGGCAAAGCCAAAAACAATCGTAAACATCCTGCATCAGGCCACCAATAAACCGACAAAGCAGTTGGCACAGCTTGCCCCTCAAGGGCAGCGCTCTGAGAATCCCACGTGGGCAACCGCTTATTGCCCCATTCTTGTGGACGCAAATATCTTTCGCGCAGCTGCCACATCTTCTGCTTGTGCCTGGCAAATACAAAGCTCCCCAAACCCCAAGTGCAGTTGATATGTTTCCCACAAATGATTAAAACCCCGGCTCCAACGTGAACTCTCCCAGAAAACAGACCCAGTGATCCAACGAAACAAGTGTGCCTTTGGAGTCCCATGGATAGCAAATTGACAGTGCAAAAAGGCATCAGAATCGAGATGTCAGAATTCACCACACAGGTGGTTGAACAGCATGGTGAATATCAACAAAGGCATCCCCTCGTATGTACAAGCCTGTATAAGCTCAGATTTTCAAATCATGTGACACATCCGACAAGAAGTGGAAGCCCTCTTATGAGTTAGTCACTGAATGGAAACGGCCATCCCACACCGTTTCCAATTGTAGGGTCTGTAAATATATATATATATTGTTTGTACGTGTGTGATTTTGTAAGCATTAACAACAATACTTGCATAATACCTGTATATCAACATTCACTTCGAGCAATATTTAGAATCCATATCATCTACCATTCGGTTCCGGCACTCCTGGTAGCTGCTTAGCTCCCCAAGGGCTATAAGAATACACCTGACTCCTTAACACCCTCCCAACCGCCAGCCAGTTATTTATTTATGTGTATCACATTCTGGGCCATGGGAGATCCGCAACTGTGCCTCCTGAAGATCAAAATCAGCAACAATGTCTGGTTGTAGAAACTGCCAACGTGGATCGCCGGCATTCATAGCACTAGCATCAACAACTATCAAAGATGGTACCAAGTTTTTGACTATCTGGTTGGTGGTTTCAAGCCCTGTGAAACATCCGTCAACCAACCAGCCAACCCTTAGTGAATATCAGGGAAAATGGGAAAAAAATCAATCACTAAGCCAACAGCTATGAATCCGCCAATGCGACCAGCTGGATGCTGGTGATTGCTACCAGCTTCGCTTCAGCTCAACGGGGACGACGAAGCGAATCTGAGCGCCCGCACTTGGCACGGCGCTCATAGAATCCAACGTTCCACGACTTCTTGCCGCGCTTCACTCGCATCTGCGACTCCCACCTGCCGAAACGGTTGGCTATACGGCTATAGCAACATAAGATGGTTGATTGTAGAGATTGTAGGGAAATAGTTAGTAAAATGTGGTTGGTAACAGTGAATATTTCTCCTTGGAATCGTTCACGTATAAGTTCATTTGCAATTTCAGTTACAAGTTAATTTATGAGCTCATGACGGTGAATATGCGTTATCGCCGTAAATAGTGGTTGATTGTAAATTAAGTTATTCACTGTCAATGTCCCAGAAAGCTTAGTTGGTTCATCATCGAATTGTCCGCGAAGTGGGGCACCTCCAAAGCATCCGAACATGTGTATCAAAAAAACACGCTGGAACACCAAGATAAAGGTGTCCCACCATTCTTGGGGTCCGAACATCTCCCAGCTGGGGTGTCCCCAAACGATAGGGACAACCTGTAACCCGCCACGTGGTCCTTCACAAGTGCCTGGTTTCAAGCACCTACACATCTTGTACATGCTAACCGCCTGATTTCACGGCTAAGTGACCAAGTGTATGGTGGTTTGCACCCCAAGATGCTTGCCAAATTCATCCAAGGTGGTTGGTGGGATAATCTACAGGAAAGAGTTGAGTTTGAACCACATTGATAGGATATTCCAGAGCTTTCCTCTAGATTTTCCCATCAACTATTTCCAGGAGATGGAGAATCAAGCATAAGTTGATCTGTTCTCAGCAAGCTTGGTAGAACTCTACTCCAACAAGTTTAGCAGATGCACTGGCTGACCCTCACCATTCCCGAAAGTCTTCACCATTTATAGTGATAAACCATCGTTTGGGGTCCCCTATTTTGAGAAACTACCAAATGCTCAAATCCGAAAATGCGGCGAATCCTGAGAACTGCCATGCAAGGTGGCTGCAACTCAGCTGAGATCCCAGCTCTTTCATGGCCGTTTCCTGGGCCGGCCATGAAACCTATGACGGTGGAGCTGGATTTGAATTAGCCACTGATAAGCACTTGAGTGATAACACTCCAGCAGTTCAACCGTTTTAAATCCGTCATAAACAACCTAAACCCGCAAATAGTTCAACCAAATTCTATGATTCATGTTTTTTTTCAGTCACCAATAGTGCTAGATGCCAATGATGCACCACAGAAAGAATATGGCCAAACAAGCAACCCAGTGGCAACTTTGCTGCCGCGATGGAAATTAGAGTCCAGTGCTGCTGAATCTGTATGGGACAAATGAAATGTCATTTGCAAAAAGTGAGCTCTTGTCAGGTTGCTGGCCGTGTGTGCCGTTGTTGTATGTTCCAAGCTTTCACTGTTTTTTTTCAAGTCTACAAAGTAGGGTAAGCTTGACGCCAAATGTGATAATAACGGAACAAGGATCTCTGCCAACTCTTCTGCTTCATGCTACCAGTAGTCTACCAGTCACACAAACATACATAACAAACTGCCAGGAGCACGTCTGGATCCGTGTCCAAAACGCCAAGCGTTTGGATCTCACTGAGGCATGGCGGCATCCAACAAGCAATGGAACAGACAACAACAAGTACAGGTGAAACCGGTGAAACGCTGCAATATAGATCTGTATGTATGTATGTATGTATGTATGTATGTATGTATGGATGGATGGATGGATGGATGGATGGATGGATGGATGGATGGATGGATGTCTGTCTGTATGGATGGATGGATGGATGGATGGATGCATGGATGGATGGATGGATGGATGGATGGATGGATGGATGTATGAGTGATGATTGTATGGATGTATGGATGTAAGGATGTATGGATGCATGCATGTATGTATGTGTGCATGTATGCAAATATAAAGACGGTAAAATACAATTTGGAAATAACATATTAACATATGTACAGCAAACACATCCACAAATTGATATATGTACATGTAAATATGTATATCTGAATACGTCTGCATATGTTTTACATGTTTTTTTTTAAATATATATATATATATATTATAGTATGTGTGTTATTGCATGTTGTATTATGCTCACAGTACCACTGCTCACTGAGGTAGCTCTTAGGCTTACAACCCATGGCCACGTGATCTCGAAGCTGCCAAGAGTCGGAAGCAAAAACACGACTAGCGTGGCGAATCACCGGGAAGTGCTCCTCGAGCCAATCCACCTGCGAACGGCCATGGGTGCCGTGGGCCAGGGCTGGTGGTTGTTAGTTCCTGGTTGGTGGTTTCAACCCCTATAAACAAAACATAGTCAAGCAACCAATAATTTGTTACTTCAGAATAGGGAAAATAAACAATGTTCAGAACCACCGACCAGTTTCATATTCAACATGACTAGTAGGACATATCTACGTATCACAAGCAGTCAATTTGTAAGCAGCAGTTTGTGTTGAAGAGAGTGTGACGATAATTCCTGTTTAACATGATTGATATTCACTGCTTTTCACTCAATAGGAATGTGAACATATGAATGTGAACCAAGTGCATACGAATGTATAGCAAAAAACAAAGCACGAGGCATACAATATACAGCTGTGTCCATTGGGTGTGGGTTCTGACTACTCGGACGTGTATCCCCACTTAGTGACCGGTGACTAACAATGTCTCTACTGGTTATAATCCACTTTGTGCGGTTATCTATCCTTTGATCATATTCCAGTTGCAATCCCAACTGCACATCCAGGAAGATCTTCTTGTTGCTTAAATATCGCTTGTTAAGTTTTGAAGATTCGTGTTGCCAATAGGGAAACTGGAGGATCAAGAGTGACCGAATGCTAGGATGTTGATGTGTACATGTAAGTCAACATCTAGAAAACAGCATATGACACTTAGCCATTCCGATATGTCAATGCAAAATGTCTGTCACTATAGAAGACCTTTTAATGATGTCTATTATATATTTACTACAACAAGGTGCAACTGTACATTTATGTGTACATACGCGCACTTTTGCATTGAATACATTTTATTATCAATCTAAATGCATATATATATATAGAAAATACACATATCATAACTGGTTGGTGGTTGAACCACCCTTCTGAAAATATCAGTCAACCAACCGTTTGTTAATAATTACGGGGGAAAATAAGATAAGAAATGCTCGAAACCACCAACCAGTGGTTGTTTTCCACGATTGTTGGCTGCTATCCCCTAGTATTTACCACTATCAATGGTTAACCAGATCCTCATCTCGTTTAACCAGATCCCATGTCTGTGTGTGTGTGTGATTCCTTTTCATTCCTTGTCTCAATCCTGTCCGCTCAAGGCCCATCTCACAGCCACAGCCTGGTAACCGTTGGGCCGTGGATCTGCGGCCACTCGCTTTAATAATGGTCAAACAAACGGTAAGAATGAAAATGATGGTTAACCAATTCAACTTGATTCATTGAATGATTTAATGATGGTAATTGGTTGAAAAAAATGTTCAATCAATTACCAAACAACTCGAACACACAATATATATATATATAGATATTTTATATGTAAATATAGACGATGGTTCAATTCGCAAAGAACTCAAAAAAAAACGGTGGAACAAGACAAGGACACAAGTCATCGGCTTGTGGTTTATGACTTCTGAGGCCCCTTTCCTTCCAAGAAATTCACTCCCAACACCTGCGGGCGTCACCTTGACGCCAAATTGACCACCGACCTTGCGGATCGTGGACCATCCTCCTGGGAAGCTGCCACCCTCAGCTTCAACCTTGGGATATGGTTGGTTGGTTGGTTGGATGGTTGGTTGGTTGGTTGGTTGCCACCCTCATTTCTCAAAATAAATGGTTGGTTGGTTTTCTCAGATAAATGGTTGGCAAGTGCTCCTGGGCAAAGTGGACCATCAAACTACGCAACAAAGGCTGGCCCAGGTGCATAAATGTGAATCACACAGAAAGTTGCATCAACACAGCCATGTCAGAAATTGATGAGTACACTTCGATGCGCAGGAGAAACAGGTGTCGATGTCCAAGCTTGATTGGACATTTGCAGAAGAGTGATGCCTATGAGAATCGTGAAATGTCCTCTTTGAATATCAAAAGGACTCGCACCGGCAGGCTTAAGAAAAGACAAGTTTTTGCCATTTTCGGTGCCCGAAACGCCATGATCTCTGCGGAATTTTGGTGAGTTTGTGTTCGTCCCATCTGGTCGCACCTAAGCCACCCCAGGGTCCTTGCAAAATCAGGTAGTCCATGATGGAAGTTTTGATCTCAGCTGCTGGGGGGTGCGGTGGCAACCCTGTCATCCAGAGCTGCTGCACCAAGTAGGCTATATAATACAAGCAACCAACAGCCAAGGTTTGGCCAAGAAGGGTGGCACCTCATTCCTTTTCCCTTTTTATGAGCAAACAGCAAGCGGTTTGACTATGTTTGACTATGTTCGTAGTGCAAATCAGGATAGATTAGTGACATAATTGCGATAATTACTCGCAACTGCCGATGCTTCATGCGACGTTTGGTGATGTGACCCATCCCCCATGCCGGAAGAGTAGTGCAAACAATCGCACCTGGCCATGTAGACTTCTGATGTTAGACCTGCTGTAGATCATAAAATCATCCCGCCAAAGCAAGTACTTGCCATGTTTCCGCCTGCGAGGTGTTGTAGCTGTAGCTGTTCTAGGCACAGGTAGTTATACATATGAGATGGTCACGCTTGAAATCCAGCGGGTAAATAGCTAGATGCAGGCAGCAAGCAGCTTTCACTGGTGACACAAGAACAGCACTGCCACGTTCTGAGTGATCATCGATGTAGTTTTGCTGTGTGCTGAAGAGGCATCAAAAGAAATAAATACATCATATACATTCATATACTGGGTGGTGGTTATTTAGTTTTGCCTTTTCAATTATTTAGTTTTGCCTGTTCAAGAAATATGCTTAGTTAACCAACCAACCCAAATGCTGGGAAGGATAATACATGTCAATCAAACCATCAGGTAGTATCGTTTTTCCCATTGGTCCCTCAGCGATGGGGACCTCGAATCATCTTCTGGGGGCTCATCTATTCCAGGACCACCTGAGGATACAACGGGTGCTGAATTCAGAGACTCGTTGTTGCCAATGGGTCATTAGCAATAGATTCCCTTGTAAACCACAGCATCAAGTTGGGGTATACTAGCCACCACAAAGCATTATCGGCCACTACCAAAATGACGAAGAACCACTGTTGTGAACCAAGGTTCAACATCAACAACTATGAAAAACAATGGATCACCAAAACATCAACGCTGGGGGTAAACCACTATCATCACACATGCTTTAACCGTTGGTAATTTGAACTATCAAGCATTAGTTCACTGGTTCATTCTCATTAGTTGATAGTGATTCATTGGTTCAATCATATCAAACATATAGTCAATTGGTTCATATTGGTTCAGTGTCCACTTTCAGTGATTCATTTGTTCAACCGCTGGCCATTAACCACTATCATATGGTAAACCATTAGGTCAATAACCACTATCATATGGTAAACCATTGGTCAAACACCATCAACCAATGACTAAACCAATGGTCATCACTGTGCGCATTCGTCCCCGAAGCACCGCCGCTTCTCCCCGAGCTGCATCTTTGGTGGTGAGCTGAACGGCCACTGCAGCAGCAGCACCTCAGGAGCTGCAGAAGTGATCTGTGGAGAAGAGGCAAGATATGATTTAGATATATCTATCCAAGATATTGATATAAAAATGTAACCTATATAACTTATATATATATATATAATTTATATAACCTATATATATATATCTATCTTAGATGATCTATGAAACAGCCTTATATAAGATATAAGTTGATTGCAGATATGAGGCTAGGGGATTCTTAGAGAAGTTGATTCCAGATTATCATGTCAATATCATTGCTCTAATCTTGGAGATCTTTGAAATCAATATGTATATGTATATGGTATGTTAAAAAAGAAAATGCAAAAAAACACATAATACATACATTACATTACATTACATTACATGACATGACATGACATGACATGACATTACATTACATTCCATTCCATTCCATTCCATTACATTACATACATGCATGCATACGTACACATGAACATGTCCATACCATCTACCATTGCAAGATACAACATGTTACACTTTTTCTTTCTCTTGAATCATTGTTGAATATGGATTCAACCTTGCCATTGACCACCATCAACCACAACGACCCACCATTACCCATCATAAACCATCAGTTAACCACCATGTAACCACCAGATACCCACCAGGTAACCACTGAGTAACCTTCATAGCATTCTATGGAGTTTTTCCCCCAACCCACGGCTGCACCTTGAGGCCAATAAGGTGGTGGGGCACATGTCACCACCTCGGGGAACGCTGGTGACTTGCGCAATCTATGGGTGGTGAATAGTTGGTTGTGATTTAACATGGGTGAATGGTTGGTTCATGGTGACCTATCATGGGCAAATGGTTGGTGAATTGTTGGTTCATGGTCATTTCCTTTGGTGAATAGTTGGTCAAGCATCGTCAAGGTGAATGGTTGGTAAATAATCCATTGGCTCATAGATGCTGATAATTGGTCAATAGTTGGTTCATAGATGTTCATGGTTGGTTGACAGTTGTAGTCACATGATAGATTGTGTGGCATAACTCAGCATCAGGTGAGATTGTGCATAGCTTCACTTTTGGTGCCACGACAACGACGATGATTGGACACAACCAACCATGGGAGATCTGTGTCAATTCACTAGCCCCAGTTTACCTTCAATAGCTGGTGAGATAAAATACATCCAAAATATGGATCATGACACTCATTCATGACATAGATATATCCAATCTATGGATCATAACATTTCAACTCAAACACACAAAAACAACATGGATCGCAACCAAGCTGTTCACCACCCTGGTCGAAGCATGACCTAAGCAACTTCGCCTTTAAAGCATTTTAAAGCTACATGACTCATGGTGGTCATCCCCAAAGATTTCTTGATGTTGTTTGATGGGGCCTTGAGGTAGGCCCACAGCAGCGTGGTTTGGATCATTGTGAGCTGGTTGGGGGGAGATGATCACTCCCTACCAGCGACAAGGCCGTGGAAAAACGACACAGGTGACTCCGGGTGACTGACAATTTAGGAAATGAATGTAATCATCATAAGGATTATTGCTGTGCTGTGAATCCTCCTCGATTTGGTGCAATGAAACATATCCAGGACAACATACTGAAAGACAACGGTGTATCTGTCATCAAAGTATCTAGATGGCACGAAAGCGAACAATAAAAAAATCTCGCAGAATTAACCATCCCTTAACCAGCAACATGGTCATTTACCATCGCTTAACCAGCAACATGGTCATGTACCATCCCTTCACCAGCAACATAGTGTCATTTACTATCTCTTAAGCAGCAACATGTCCATTGACCACTACCAATGTCCATGTCATTTCTTGTTTTGTTGCCCCCCGTTCTGCGGTTGATCCTTGCCGCAGCGCAACTCATGACGCCCAGTGACGCGGCCACCGAACTCCACACGCGCCAAGTGGAGAGCCACTGGCACCTGACCGAGCCGCCATGGAGGATCCACCCGGCCATGAAGCGTCCGTAATGGTTCAATGAAACACATGGGTTGCCATGTAGTGTTGGTAATGGTTGGTGATGGTTGGTAATGGTTGGTGATGGTTGGTGATGGTTGGTGATGGTTCGTGGTGGTTGGTAATGGTTGGTGATGGTTGGTGATGGTTGGTAATGGTTGGTGATGGTTCGTAATGGTTGGTAATGGTTGGTGATGGTTGGTGATGGTTGGTAATGGTTGGTGATGGTTCGTAATGGTTGGTAATGGTTGGTGATGGTTGGTGATGGTTGGTAATGGTTGGTGATGGTTCGTAATGGTTGGTAATGGTTGGTGATGGTTGGTGATGGTTGGTAATGGTTGGTGATGGTTCGTAATGGTTGGTAATGGTTGGTGATGGTTGGTGATGGTTGGTAATGGTTGGTGATGGTTCGTAATGGTTGGTAATGGTTGGTGATGGTTGGTGATGGTTGGTAATGGTTGGTGATGGTTCGTAATGGTTGGTAATGGTTGGTGATGGTTGGTGATGGTTGGTAATGGTTGGTGATGGTTCGTAATGGTTGGTAATGGTTGGTGATGGTTGGTGATGGTTGGTAATGGTTGGTGATGGTTCGTAATGGTTGGTAATGGTTGGTGATGGTTGGTGATGGTTGGTAATGGTTGGTGATGGTTCGTAATGGTTGGTAATGGTTGGTGATGGTTGGTGATGGTTGGTAATGGTTGGTGATGGTTCGTAATGGTTGGTAATGGTTGGTGATGGTTGGTGATGGTTGGTAATGGTTGGTGATGGTTCGTAATGGTTGGTAATGGTTGGTGATGGTTGGTGATGGTTGGTAATGGTTGGTGATGGTTCGTAATGGTTGGTAATGGTTGGTGATGGTTGGTGATGGTTGGTAATGGTTGGTGATGGTTCGTAATGGTTGGTAATGGTTGGTGATGGTTGGTGATGGTTGGTAATGGTTGGTGATGGTTCGTAATGGTTGGTAATGGTTGGTGATGGTTGGTGATGGTTGGTAATGGTTGGTGATGGTTCGTAATGGTTGGTAATGGTTGGTGATGGTTGGTGATGGTTGGTAATGGTTGGTGATGGTTCGTAATGGTTGGTAATGGTTGGTGATGGTTGGTGATGGTTGGTAATGGTTGGTGATGGTTCGTAATGGTTGGTAATGGTTGGTGATGGTTGGTGATGGTTGGTAATGGTTGGTGATGGTTCGTAATGGTTGGTAATGGTTGGTGATGGTTGGTGATGGTTGGTAATGGTTGGTGATGGTTCGTAATGGTTGGTAATGGTTGGTGATGGTTGGTGATGGTTGGTAATGGTTGGTGATGGTTCGTAATGGTTGGTAATGGTTGGTGATGGTTGGTGATGGTTGGTAATGGTTGGTGATGGTTCGTAATGGTTGGTAATGGTTGGTGATGGTTGGTGATGGTTGGTAATGGTTGGTGATGGTTCGTAATGGTTGGTAATGGTTGGTGATGGTTGGTGATGGTTGGTAATGGTTGGTGATGGTTCGTAATGGTTGGTAATGGTTGGTGATGGTTGGTGATGGTTGGTAATGGTTGGTGATGGTTCGTAATGGTTGGTAATGGTTGGTGATGGTTGGTGATGGTTGGTAATGGTTGGTGATGGTTCGTAATGGTTGGTAATGGTTGGTGATGGTTGGTGATGGTTGGTAATGGTTGGTGATGGTTCGTAATGGTTGGTAATGGTTGGTGATGGTTGGTGATGGTTGGTAATGGTTGGTGATGGTTCGTAATGGTTGGTAATGGTTGGTGATGGTTGGTGATGGGTGGTGATGGTTGGTGATGGTTGGTGATTGTTGATGATGGTTGGTGATGGTTGATAACAATGACACACCTGCTTGGTACCAATGAATCAAGTGTCGGTAATGGTTGGTATCAACAATTCAATGTGAGGATTGATGCATTGGTTGCTGTTGTTCAACCATTGGTTGATGGTAGGAAGTCTGAGCAGCTGGTGCCATATCGCATAATGGAAAGCTGTACTGCCTGGTACGGTAAAAGACCTTTGATTTTTTTCTGGGAAAATTCTGGGTCTATGGATATATGCAGGTAAATGGATTTGTCCCTACATGTTGTACAACCCAACCATCCCTAAAAGGATAGCTTTACACGGAAGACCAACAGGGTTAGGTTTAATCATGTGTACTGTATACCGCCGAATATGGCATATGGGGGTTTCTCAAAATAGGGGTACCCATGGGTACCCCCCAAATCATCCAATTCATGAACTATCTAGGATAGTAAACCAACAATTTTGGGGGTCCCCTATGTTTAGATACCAGCATAATATAGGGAAGGATAGGAACCATAACTTGTAAAACGTGCTGAAAACGGAGCTCATAGTCCGGTGCCTCAGGGCAGCCCCAAAAACGACATGGCATTGATGACAAGCTGCAGCTCCTGGTTCTGGCAACATTCATGAGCCAATTGAAATACACAGTAACGAAGTGTCTATTCATCGTACTTGGCAGAATCGAAATGTTAAAATTCGGAGAACAACAACTGACCATGACAATTATCAATCAAAATGTTACCCCAAGAAAACATGACCGCGTTTTTAAGACTCTTGGGTGGATTCATCAAGTGCAACATCGATGTGCACACCCTGGATAGCTCAGCCATTCGACATGGAAACCTGCTATGGTTCTCGGAGTTGTCCAGCTCCTTACACCCTTGTTCACATCTCGAAAATGAACGATTGGCGTTGTTGCAATTTTCATCTACCCCTTCCTGTGTTTGGCTAATATTCTTATGCATCGGAACCAATTCTTGGGGCCAACCACTCTATGGACCCATTTGTTTCCTCCTGGCTCTATAGCTGGAACTCATGCCACTGATCCAAAACTCCGTCGCCCAGCCTTCTCGCGAGGAGTTTGTGGAATACCCCTGTGCGACAGGAGCCACCGTGAGTCCCCACTGGTAGTCGAGCTGCGGGCTTACCATAAAGCGCTGACAACTAAGCAACCAATGTGGCATGGATCTCCCTGCGACTACTACTACTACTACTACTACTACCACTACTACTAGTACTCCTACTACCACCACCACTACTAATACCAGTACGAGTATTACTACTACTTTTTTTACTACTACTACTACCACAACAACAACAACTACTGCTACTACTACCTACTACTACTACTACTACTACTACTACTACTACTACTACTACTACTTCTACGACTACTACTACTACTACTACTACTACTACTACTACTACTACGACTACTACTACGACTACTACTACGACTACTACTACTACTACTACGACTACTACTATTACTACTGCCCCTCCTACTACTACTATTACTACGACTACTACTATTACGACTACTACTACTACTACTACAACAACAACAACTACTACTACCACGACGACTACTACTACTACTACTGCTACTCCTGCTACTACTACTACTACTACTATTACTACTACTACTACTACTACTACTACTACTACTACTACTACTACTACTATTACTACTACTACTACTACTACTACGACTACTACTACGACGACTACCACTACGACTACTACTCTCACTACTACTCTCACTACTACTACTACTACTACTACTACTACTACTACTACTACTACTACTACTACTACTACTACTACTACTATTACTACGACTACTACTACGACTACTACTACTACTACAGAACGGGACCTCCTGGGGAAGCAAAATTTGCCCCACAATTTATATGAAACCAGCGGGTGAGCTTACAAATGCTATTTAGGCACGGCTTCTTGAATATACCTCAACTTTTTTGGGAGCAATGGTCTGTTTTTATTGTAATTGGTATAAGCGAAATAATGCAGCGTAAGCATATTTGCTGAAGCCTTCTTATTTACCCAGGCAATGGTCTAATAGAGCCAGGATAATCTCATGTGCATGTTGCAAGCGTTTCCTTTTAGCAGGTTGCAGTTCATGCGCTGCAAGATCAAAACTGAATATGCAGAACTACTTTTGTAATTACAAAACCTATTTCACTTCATCGCTCTCTTGCTCTTCATGGTCTTGTTGGACTTCATTACCTTCATTGTCTTCTTGGGTTCATGTTCTTTTTCAATTCTTCTTGCCATTGTTGCACGTGTAGGCTTTGTGCACTTTGTATTGATTCAGGTGTTGAAAATTGCCAGCAGAGACCAAATCATTTTATTTTGCCACGTGACGAAGAGCCGAACCGCAAAGCGATGCCGGAGAGGCACACTCTTCATCCACACTTCCTCCCACTGGAGATGTTTGGCATGGTCTTCTGGGAGATCTTCCTGTACGCTGCATACTTCAAACCACCAGACTGCCGAAGCAAAGACTTGGCATCATTCAAGGGGACGCTTTCAACGCAGACTTCTTCTTCTGCACCAGGCCTGTAGTAGAGGAACTTTTCAGTGGCAATGAGGATGTTTGTGACACAGCACTGCTTTGATGTCACCCACCACGGAGCCTTTCATCCATACTTGGCGCAAACTTTCCATGAACTGAATATGGGTGAGGACTCTTGATCGCGGTCAAGTCTAGGTCATTGGAAATGTAGATGCGCATTTGGCCTTGAAGGAAACTTTGCAGCTCCCCATCTCTCCTTGGCGAGGACAGTGTTGCCAACGTCGCAGAAACTTTTCAGCTTCCTCACAGGTTGCTCAGGCAGGGATCCGTCGTCGAAGATATCGGGGCGATCCTGACGGCCTGTCACCTCTGAAGAAATCAAATTGAGAAGCTTCACGAAAACCTGAGATGTTATTGGAGTGGAGCTTGCAAATCCAATATCTAGACATAGCCATGGCACTGGTTCTGCCTAGGGGGGTCTTGCCAACATTGGGGACGCCATGCGTTCCCAGAGCTTTGTCAGTGAAGGATGGGCAAAATTTTTCCAGCACCAACAGAATCTCAGGCTCTACATCTACCAGTGTCAAGGGAAAGTCATGAACAGGTAGGGCAAGGACACCGTCATTCATCAAATTTCTCAGGGCTTCCTTGACCAGAAGTCCGGGCCATTTGTTGATAGGACTACCCTCGGAAATGAACTGCTTGGAGATCCGCAGAAGCTGCGCGTTTGAGTGATGAGTTCTTGGACCATGCCTCTCAATCTAGTCAAAGCCATCGTCAATGTATTGTTCACTCAACCCCGAGTAGAAGTTGGCTTTGCCTTCTGCGGCACCTCCCCCACTGACCCCACTGGTGGAAGAGAAAAGCTTTGGACCTGAAAGCCACCCATCTTTTCTAACATGTACTCCAATGCCTTTTGGTATTTTTGGCATTTCCAGGCCACAATACAGAACGACATTCACCAAAACAAAGTTCTTCGAGAAATTTGATTTTCACTAGCTCAGGGACGATCACGTCTTCAAGACAAAGTGCTTGCTATTCTGCAATGGTAGGGCAACCAGGTGGTGCTCAATCTGCGTTCCTGGGGATTCCTTCAGACAAAAGGGCACTGGCAAGTCGTGGAAGCGACTTGACTTGGGAACGAAGGTCCTGAGTGAAATCATGCTCGCCGCATCTCGCCGATCACATCAAACACATGCTTTGCTTTGGTGCCATTCTTGAAAGGTTCCAGAAATAAATCCGATGGCTTTACAACACCAGGTGGCAATTCTACCACATTGAGTTTCCGAAGGGTCTGGAGGAGCAAGGCGTTGGTTGCACTGAGTGCATGCTCCAAGGTTATCTCGGCACATTCCATCATACTTGGCTATCTTGGCAAGATACCTACCTATCACTTGATAAGGACAGCGGCTTCCCGAGCCATAATTATTTGTGTGTGTGTGTTTGTATGCGTCCACGTATGCTGAACCCCTAAGATGTGACCCACCTTGCTCTCGATAAATTTCCGGGTTCTAGGTGCTTAGCTCTGCAGACCTGTGTTTCTAGCCCAACATGCCCCAACTTAGGCCCAACATCAGCCCAACTTCAGCCAAAAGTGGGCCCAACATGAAGCAAAGCAGTACAAATTTTGAAGGTCACGAAACCTTGGTGTTTCGTGACCTTCAAAATTACCTCCTTCTGCCCTCCCTGGGCCCCAATATTGCCAACATAAGACCCACCATAGACGATCCATCATTTTTATTTGTTTGATGCCTGCAAAGTTTTGTAGAGCCAGAGTCACCAAACCATGACAGGCACCAAAAAAAAAAAAACAACATTTCCGAAACTATGGCAGCTTTTTGGGCTCCGGGGGTTCGTAGTCTTGGAAATTTTGGTATTTTTGTTTTTTTTTTTTTGTGCCTGTCAGGGTTTGGTGAGAATGGTTTGAATAATGAATACATCAGTCTTTGTAATGTTTTCCAAAGCCTTCAATAAGATCAAACAACAAAATCTGCGTTGTACCAGAGTTTCAGACCCCTCAAACTCATAATTCATTGATATTTACAATGTTTTATTCTCATTTTTACTCAAAATTCACCTCCCCACGAGGTTCCGCTCTCTGCTGCTACTGCTACTACTACTACTACTACTACTACTACTACTACTACTACTACTACAAATTACTACTATTGTTTACTATTTCTACTACTACTACTACTACTACTACAACAACAACAACTACTACTACTACTACTACGACGACTACTACTACTACTCCTACTACTACTACTACTACTACTACTACTACTACTACTACTACTACTACTACTACTACTACTACTACTACTACTACTACTACTACTACTAGCTTTCAAAATGGATGGTGAAGTGGGTGATACTAGTTTGCCCATAGTAGTCGATCTTGGTTGTGCGACCTTGGAAATACAAGTTGAAACAGTATTGGTAGCTACAGTATCTGTGCTGATCCTCAATGGCGGTCTTGGCTTGGCAATGACATTTTTACTGACGATAGCAAAACTATCATGGTGTGCTAACAAAATAGAAACCAACGCTAAGCACTGTACTATATACATATATATATATATATATATATAACATTCACGTAGCCATTCCAGAAAAAAAATGCAATTATAGGAGCATTTTTCAGCATTTCCAGCCACAAGCAGCACCAATTTGTAACGCTTCGACGGAGATGCAGTCCAGAGATGCAGACATGGCCTGGGCCATATGTCTGGTGAGCTTTTGTTGACTCTGATGCTGAAATCACATCATCTTGCCAGTTGTATATATCACCTGTATATCAATTTGTGTACAATAACTGTGTACGAACAAGACGATGCCAACTTTGGAGGATGGAACATCTCCAAAGTTGAGATCATTGCGGACAGTTGGTCCAACTAGAGCCGAGTCATCTCCGCCACCCAGGCTGAAGTGTCTGGAGACTCCATAAATCATACGGGAGACCCGCATGAAGAAACTCCGCAAACTGATGAGTCGCCAGCTTAGGTGATACCGGTGGTGGTTTACTAATGTGGGTGTTTCTCAAAATAGTGAACACCCTACTGTAGTTATCATCCAGTTTATTAACCTTGTATAACTTGTATAACAATATTTTGAAAGCCAACCATAACCTTGGGGTTCCCAAACTGGATTGAGAAAACCCCCATATGGCTCCACCGTAGGCTCTGCCATTATATTTAAATACCAGGCTAGCACCTGGATTGCATCAGCCCCTGCAATCCTGGCCTGCTTGCAGCGTATTTCTCGGAAGGGAGCAGCTCCAGCATGTGCCCGTACCTGAGAAGGAACTGGAAACGCCTTCGTCATGATGGTTGTTGATAGTTTTTGATGGTTCTTGATGGTTGTTGATGGTTACTGGTGGTTATTGATGGTTGTTGATGGTTGAACGACGGTCGGATGACGATATTACGAAAATAATGTCATTGATAGCTATTGACGGTTGAATGATGGCTTAATCCTGCTTACTGCTGGTTATGCGGGTCAATAACCGTTTACAATTGATGGTTGAAAACACTCAATGTTGGTTTAATGGTGATTGATGATGATGATGATGATGATGATGATGATGATGATGATGATGATGACTTCTTGGTCAAACTAAATCATCTTGCATAGAGCTACATTCAGGCCCTCAGCTAGTTTTGCAGACTTGACAGGCAACACACATACAGTCACACACCACATACACACACGACACACACACTTACGTATCTAGATATATGTGGCATGTATTGCATTGCAGGGCTATGATCGCAATATGATGCATTCAGGTGTGTATGAAGGTGTAGAAGTGTTACTCATCTCATATACTTCTTGCATATGCCTGTGCTGTGATGATATACATGGGCACACACAAGTGAAACCTGTTGCACATATCATGAAATGGAAAGGTTCACACAGCAATGCATATAATCCCGTATACATCCACATATCACCCTCAAATTTCCTATGCATGGTCTGTCTCCTACAATGCGCTGCTACTCTCCAGGGCAAGGCAAAGTAGCATCTTAATAGGCCACAACCAGTCGATGGACAGCAATCCAACAAAATTTCAAAGGAGAAGCAGCATATTCTATAAAGGGACAAAAGAAGAGAACCAGCAGATTTAATAGGAGAACAACTACTGTAAGCTGTAACAACCAGTTGCAATATGGAAACCGTGAGTACTGCATAGTCAGGGCATGGACCCCCGCGCAGTCAGGGCACGGGCCACGCAACACCTCGTCATCCACAGCACCGCCCAATGGGGCGACTGCAGCAACAGCAGCAGCAGTGGCACCTCATGTGGCGGTGCAACGAACGTTGGAAGGAGCAGAAACATCGAAAAACTACGACGGCACCATCAACTGGACAAGCTACAAGGAGGGGCCCCTAAGTTATAAAAAGTCAAGTGACTTGTAACTCAAGTTGTAAGTTGGGGGCTTCACCTTGCAGTGATGTTGTTTGATGGGATTGGATAGTCTTTGGTTGATGGGATTACATTTGCAATGATTGCCAAAGCAATGGTGGTTAGTTCATGGGATTGGTAACTATCAGATACATTAGCAACGATGGCTATTGGTTCACTGTGAGCTGGGAATTGACTGGTAGGTAATGTCCAGCAGCTTACCATGAGTGCAGGTTGGCACAGATAAACCGTGGTGGATATGGTAATGATGGATGCTCACCGACAACAATCTGAATATACCAACTGTTGGACTTGAAAGGTGTATAAATCATATTTCAAGTCTAAATCCAACTGTATGAGTTTCCAGGGTAGTGATTGGCTTCACTTGTGCAAGTCACTACAGTAGCGACATACTCTAGTCAAAACCGTTGGCAGATTAATTAATGTGTATTTTACATGATCTAACAACATGTTTGGTTCAGAAATCATAGCAACAACCATGAATCCCCCCATGCACTAGCAAGCGCGAGCCCGTTGATCTGCATATCGCAACCATCGCGAGTCGACGGGGTGCTGCAAATGTCAGTTTGAATGTATAGCACATTATAGCACTGTTGAAGCCTCATGAATTCGAAGCTACAAAACAGCTATGATTCGCCGTGATTCCCGTCCACATCTGTAGTCAACCATTTTTTGCCCCATATGATCAGCCAATATTCACCTCCAGCCTCCCATTATTGAATTCCTTGCGGGGTCAAATATGGATGTGCAAAGGGATGGGTCCAACCCCAACACAACACTCCCCAGATTTTTTTGTCGTGAGGAACTTGCCCAGCCACGGTCTGTTGCGCCAACAAAACAAGTCGTCCATTCGCTCATCCCAACTGGTAACAGATCTGAGAACATCCGATCAACATCAAGATACCATCACATACCTTCAACCAGTGGGAGATGACAGCCATGAGCAACACGTATTGGTCACACGTCCACCAATACCTAGCCATGATACCAGGGTCCAGCGAGGATCAAAACGGCTGGTCGCCTGGCTAATAACTTAACTCCAAGAGTTTTACCGCACCCCGTAGCTCACCAGCAAGATTAGGATGTGTTCGCCGAAAAGGTTGGGTGCCCATTGATACAGCAACTTGCCTCAAGATCAGTGGTAAACAAAGAAATCAGGCCCAGAACGGCCAAGACCAAACTCACTCCTCCATCTCCTTCGGAGAAACTTCTACCCATGGGCAGCCGCAAAGATCCTGATGGTCCATGGTGGATGCCCCGAGGCCCAGGACTATACTCCGACTCGTCGCCCGGAACGATGTTCAACGAGGGGTCCGCCCTGGAGAGAGAATGGTTTCCACAGGCTGGTAAAGGGATAGAACTATCCATATGCACCGTGCACTATCATGATTGATTGTAATATATGTATGTATGATTAACTATGTGTGATGATGTACGATTATGTCTGATTGTGTATGTACATATATTCGCACAACAAACCGGTTGATGATTGCTGCTACTACATTTTAAGATGGCCTTATTGCGGAAACGTCGGCAACACCGTGGACTGGGGTTCAACCATTCCATGTGAGAATCACCCCCTGGCTACTATCAGATCTTTGGTAGCTTTGGTGGCTGGTTTGCGTTACGCCTCTATATGGTTCACTGATCGGTGGCCGAAGCTGTTGTAAGAAACAAGAGCATACAAAAGCAACAATATAGAAATCAAACATCCCTATGGGGACGAATGGGAAGGAAATGGGAGATGCAGAAACTTAGATGCGAGTTGTGGCACAGGCGGTATACCTGGCTCGGCCAGCAGGTAGACCTGGCGAAGACAATCTTCATAGGTCATCAGTTGGGTTGTTCAGCTCACCATTACCTACCAAAATGGCAATGGCCATTCTTAACCAGAAACCACACAATCAACCGTTGTCGACCAGTCTTAACCATGATAGTCAGCGCCAAAAACAAAACACAATACCAAACTTAAACAATCATGATGACTATGAGCTAATGATTGACCAGTTCTCATGAGTGTATGAATCGTTTTCAATAGCAACGGTAGATACTGTACTGATTGATAGATACAATCCATGCCAAAAGAATATTCGTCAAGTAGAAGGCATCATCCCAAGTAAGCTTTGAATATTCAAAAAAATCTTGAAACCGCCATTACTTTTCCAGAAGGCCCCCGGCCAAGGTGGATAATAGGCACTATACTAATCCTCCCAACCACCGAACCACCAACCAGTTCACCACTCTCACGAGTTCTCCCCTAGCAGCTGTAGCCAGCACCACCCGTCGCAGCCGGGCACATGCGTTTGGCAGGTTCTGGCAGAAGACCAGCAGCTTTGGCCACCTGAAGAGCTTGAAAAAACAACGGAAAAGTAGTGGCCCAGTCGATGAATGGGTGGTAGCAACCATCAAATGGCCAAGGAATGTCAGCATTTTATCATGATATTATGGCATGATGAGCATATTGTTTACCAATCAAATGGCATTAATAATGGCATAATGATAAATAATGATAACATAATGTTGATAATTAAACAATATGTGATGATGGTCGCTTAATGGTTGGTAAAGGATGATAATGGTTCACAAAGAATAGCTAGTGATGGAATATAGGGGTTAGAGTAAAACAATGACGGTCGTTAACGGTTGATGATCAAGCTGAAAATGGTCCGTGATAATAAATGCGGGCGGATAGTGCTTCATAGCTTCTGAGTGAAGGGCGGTTCACCATCAGTGACCAACACGATGCACGTCAAGGATTTGCGGCAAAACAGTTCATACCATCTTGGCCATAGGGACTTGAGAGTACGAGTATTGTTTTTGAAAGAGTAGACGGCCACCAATTGGACAGAACATTACTTGATAGAGTGCATGTTAAAATATACAACCTCCATAGAGTTAACTGCTACGACCACCACTGTTGGTGCATAAAATTCCGTCATATCGGCAGGTATCTAACCGCTGTATTGATGTGTACATACAATTTGGGATAAATCAATAATTAATATGGATATAAATATTACGCATATAATCATCGATATATTGAATAGAACCCATCGGTGCCATTTGGTGCCTATTGTTTGATTGAGTGTACTATGCAGCCGGGATGTTCACCTAGCCATTTGTTTAAGAGCTTGACCACACAGCTGGCCACCACAGCTGGCTTCATCAGGTGGTGGGCCTCCTTGTCCACCTTCTTGGCTCTTGTCACTGCCTGGCACCCGAGACTGGCCGCTGATGCAGCTGGCTGCTGATTTCTATGGTTGCGATGAACAGTAGGGTGGGATCAGAAAATCCCCTTGCTCCTATAGCTGATTGTGGTCAAGACTGATGTCAGTCATTCATATCCGACGATCAATGGCCTAGAAATGCTGATAAACTGACAAGTATCAATAATGGGTAGAGGGTCAAACTGAGCAAATAACAAACAACTAAGGAGACAACATATTATTGGTATTATCTGCAACGACCAAACATGGGTGCCATGCGAACCGGCTGATTCATAGCTGGTCACACCACGGTGGCTGTGGTCTCTGGCTATGGGTGTCTCCACGAGTGGTAGGAGTGACCTCAAGATCCCCCAGCTATTTGAAGGAATGGTAAGGAACAAACTAAAGATCTCTTTTGCAAGCCCACAGTGCTGAACAGTTCTTTGTTCTGAACAAAGATCTTTCGCAAGCACTGTTCTGGATTTGTTCTGGTTCCAAGATCTTCATAAAACAAATCCAACAGTTCTGAACATCCCACCATGAACTGTTCTGTTCATTTGGCCTTTGAGAGCGAGAGAGAGAGAGAGAGAGTGCACATGTGTAAGAGAGGACCAGAGAGGGAAACAAGCTCATTTCTACATGTCTTCAGAGTGGGGAGCACATGCCTGATTGATTGATTTCTTCCCGTGCGTATGGGTGTCTAATGAGTCTAGGGCATTTGAAGTGCTTGGGGAGATTGGCCATCTGGGCAGTACAAGGTCCCCCCAGCGGGTTCATAGCCAAAATGCCGCGGTGGTTGACCTCCCATCTGGCGTTGGAAGTTGCTAGGATCGGAATGTGCAAAAAAAACCATCAGTGCTCCACAGCTGGCCACGTCCAAACGACCTGGTTGCACTTGGTTGGCTCATTGACCTGTACACTTCTTTGGAAGTCCCAATCCGTCCCTGTCTTGGTGCTAAGCCCAAAATGATCATACCTCACCAATCCTTCAGCCCTGGCAGGCGGCTTGCCTTGTCATTCAGGACAGGAGCACCCAACCTGAACGCAACAGGCAGCCACTTACAGTGCAAACCATGAGTGCATATTGACACATACATCTCAAAGGTACACTTATTCAAAACCAATCTGCATATGTCAACAACGATCGCATCATTAGTGTGGATTTCCGTAGGCAACCATGCATGTCTTGCCGCAAAGATACTAGACATCTACACTTGCACAAGTACATGCCAAGATATGTCATGTAGCGATCCCCAATAGAACTACCTAGCGGTATCATCAAAACATGAAAATGTAATCTGTTTAATCAGCCATGGTAGTATCATCAAAATGGCAGAATATCAACGCTATCATCCATGTAGTTCACCATAACGCTCTACACCAAACAACGAGAGATAACAATGCAGCCAACCACCCTGGCACGGGAACTACCATGAGGCTTGCAATTGGCTTTGTGAAGAGGTGACAATCAAAATTCCCTAGCGCATTGGATGACCACTTCCTTTCGCACAAACATGGAGAAAACTATCAGCGGCTCCGGCCGCTCAGGCTCCTCATACATTTTATCCACTCTGGTTTCTGCTGGTTTCTTATTACAAGCACCTCTTATTGTTGGACATTAACTACTACTGATGACCATGAACTACCAAACCATTAACCATCGCTTAACCACCATCGATCATCAATCATCCTTAACCATCATTAACGTCCATTTAGCACAATGAATTCTGAACTACAATACAGTTCACCATCATCACCCACTAAAAAGCACCATAAACCATCATAAATTCCGGTATAATCCGTCACTAATCATCAATTAATCATCATTAACCATCATTAAGCCCACGAACCACCATCCACCTATCAGATCTTGAGGCCAGAGCATGGCCAGTTGTGCTCGAACGCGCTCCTTGGTCGGTCCTGTGTTCTTGGTCCTGCCGTGAGGCGGTGGGAGTCGCTGGAAGCAAGTCACCAGGAAATCCATTGGCTCGTTTACATCAGTGAACTAAATCAATTCAAATACGCAACTGATTATATAAATCATTTAATGTGAATTCACAATTCGTGTATTGATATTGAAGGTCAATTATTTTCTCATCTCCAAAAAGGCATGGCAGAATGCACAGCCCATATAGCGAGTCTGCAACACCTCTGCCGATCACTGTGAGAAACAACGATGGCTCTTGTGGTTGGCAACGGTGCATCATTCCATCAGCAAGCCAAGCAAAGTATCACCCCAGCATGTCTCCAGCATCTACCCGACTTGTTGAACGGGGGGTCCCCAAATCACTGACCAGCATCCTCCAGCAAACCACTGACCTGCTTCTTGGGCAAATCACCGATCTCTGCTTTTATGTGATAAACTGCCGTAACAGTGAAATGGCTGTGGGTCAAAACCCCGTACCCCTGGTTCCCCTATGATTAACCATTGTTTTCCCTTATTATTGTTGGTCAATATCCCCCATTAGTTGGTTGGTTAATATTGACCCATGGCCAAATCCCCAAACAATTCCCCCTCCATCCTGGGCAGAGCCAGTCCTGATACGGACCGCAGCACAGCCCCCATCCAAGGGAGCAGTACTCACCACTTCCATAGTCACCACGTCCCAATCGTAGTAGTCCTACCCGGCACGACTGGGTCACAGAACTGGTATACGACTCGGCACCCCAACACTTTGCAGGTAAATCAGCCATAATCAGCCAAGGTTTCATTAATGTTAAACCCGGATGAATAAACCATAGCTTTGTTATTTGGGGAGTACCGTTTAAAGGGAAACCAAGGCTTTTGGAGGATAACCGGATAACCCCCCATGAATCAACCAGGGGGCTATGAATCGGAGGTTAACATTATTCAAGGAGATGAAAAGGATCATTTATGAGGGATGGTATGGGTCAACATGCTCGAGACCTTGGGTTGTTCAATCTACCTCTGGGGAATTATGCAGTGTGCCGAACACCTCACTGCCGCTCTCAGGACAATTTCCTCGTCATTGGGAGCATGCTGTCTGTGCTTCCCGCTGGTGCGATCACTGAGCTGGTGAATTGTAATTCAGAGTTCAGAAGTGATGGTATCATCATTATGAATGTAGTAATTGGGAATTATGATGAGACCATGATAATGTAGGTATATATATATATATAATAATGGCATGTATAGGTAGCACAAACCACATGTTGGCACCGCATTGCGCCCTAGATTTCCCGGTCCGATCGCTCTGTGATGGCATCTGCGGGAATCTCATCCTTGGGGCACGGCACAAAGACACATGGTAAAATGCCGCAATGAACCGGTTGGTCATGGTTGGTCCATGGCATCACTGGTTGCCAGCGGATATGAACACTGGTTTGTCAGGCTTGGAAATTGGTCAATAACTTAGTCAATGCCGCAACCGTGGCAACCGTGTTTGTTGTCACCGCAACAAAACATTTTGGATGGCTTGGAGCCACGGCTCAAATGTGGACAACCCCATCTGTCAACTTGGGGGTCGTGGCAAAAAGCTCGAGTAGTCCCCAGGTGTATACCATCGGCAAGCTTGTCAACCGGTGCCAAAAGGCTCGGAACATGTCTACTTGGATGGGCATCCTCACTTTGTAACTGGCAACATTCGCCATGATTGCAGGGGTCAGGTCAGCTAATTTATAGGCTGCACAGCTATATCTCATTTTATTGCACATGTTCCCTCCAAACCCCACGTCTGCCCACCCCCATAACGCGGCACTGCTATGTATGCTGTTGTGCAAGGTCAAGATGGCTCGGAGAAGTTGCCAAAACACTGGCAATACGCAGTGATTTATGGTTTAGGGTTTTAGGGTTTTGGTTTTAGGGTTTTAGATTTTGGTTTTATGGTTTTGGGGTTGAAGGTTTAGGGTTTGATAACTCAGAAGCTAAAAAACAATGGCCCTGCGCAGAAATTTGAGCGTTGGGAAATGTTCTCAGTCAAGGGTGGGCAAACGTGGGGTTTGCAGCGAACATGTGCAACCTGCTTTTTTGTTAACCCATCATCAACCGAGCTTAGTTCACCTCAGCTGCACATCACTCAACCGCTGAGCAGTTCCGAGACACGTAGAGGGTGGGCGTTCGCTGACCAGCGCGTTTGTCAGTCTTCATGTAGAAGTGCCTGTAGGTACCTGGCCAAACTGAATGCTGTGTACCAGGGTTGGGCAAACCCCTGGTGAAAATAGGCTTAGCAGGGTTGGATGATTGGTCATGTTTATGGGGTAGTCGCCACTGGTTTACCAGAACTGAGGTATTACCAAATGTTCATCGCATGTCTAATCATTCTCATGTTTCTCTGGTCTACCAAGATTAGCATGTGGCCACCAAATGTCTAATCGGTTTATCGAGCACTGGTCCCATGATTACCAACCAGGGTCCCCTTAGCTTGGGCGAGGCAATAAACCCATGGGAAAGCAATCGTTGAACCGAGTTTTGAACGTGTTTGAACAAAGGAATTGCCCTGATCCCACTTGGGCTGGAGCGCCCAACGTTGAGACACCAAAGTCATGGCAGAGACCCACGCTGGAGTCCTCTAGGGACCATCTTCACCGACGTACTGGAGACCGTTCAATGAGAATCTCGATGCTGTTGACGATCGATCTTCCGACCTTGACCTTGACCATACTTTCTGCAGCACTGGTAGACTCAACAGAAATTTCTGGGCCACGCCACCCAACGCTCACATGCTCATGGTTTACAAGATTCCAATTTCTCGCTGTGGGTCAAAGCCCTGTACTGCTACTAAACGCCCAACGTATACTGTTTGTTGGGATCTTCACGCAGTCGTTTTTGGATGGTTGGCCCTATAGGTTGAAGCTTGATCTAATTCAATCTTCAGGATTTTTAGGTAAACCACATCACCAAATACCAGAAAAATCCCCAGCGGAGCCTGCCTGGCTCCACGTTGCTGGTACAAATGGCAACAAATTCAAAGACACACTTCTCTTTCTTGATCCTTGGCCGCACAAAATTCAAGCACAGCAAATCAGTTTAGGAAGTAAATGATGCATTTGCTCTCAGTTCGCATTTCCCCACTCTGTGCCAAGGATTGTATAGGCACATCCATAAATGAGCCCGCAAGGGCTACTTCTTTTCGAGAAGCTTTCAATTCTTGGATACCTCTCGTTGTGGATATTCTGATATCGACCCCACCAATAACCTTCGAGCTGTTTCAGAAGTCCGTAAAACATAGCTTATAATTCACGGGTTCCGTATCAATATTCTGGGTCAAGGATGCTCAAGGGTGGTACCTGCCGATCAGAATGGTTTCAGAATGAGCTTGTGAATCGTTCAGTGTCCGTCAGATGCTACAAAAATATTTTCCAAACTTCACTTTGCATGCAGTGTACACGTGATCAAACTCATGGCAGATTTGAATGGGTTTACTGGTCTAGAGAGTCACCACTGACATATTTGTCAAAATCTACTAAGTAGGTGCAAGACAAAAGTAAAATTAGAACACCAACGATACTATCAACACTCGTATGCGCTCTTTTTGTTTACAAGAATTGAGTCTGAAATGTGAGCACAATATTTGGTCTGTGGTTGATCTACATGTTTTTTCAACAAGTGGCGTTGGCACTTCGCTCCCAAAGACATGTCTTGCACAAGTTCAAAGCGCTTCACAAATAATTGCATCATACAAACTCTGTGTATCTCCGTGCATATGTTGATTGAAACATCTTGCATCTTAATGTGTATGATGCACACTTCTCTGAATCTATGTGGCTGTGGGTCAAAACCCTTAGTCCCCTTGGTTCCCCTATCACTAACCATTGTTTTCCCTATGTATATAAAATGGTTGGTTATTATCCCCCCTTAGCCGGTTGATTAATATCGACCCACAGCCATGTAAGTTTCACTCATGCGCCACGTTTCTTCCAGTCCGTTGGCCCGGTAGCTGCGTCAAACTATCACAATGTGAACCCCCAAAGCCTGCTTGCTTGATAGGGATTCAGCTAAGGTGTTGGGTAAAAACTAATGTACCAGTTAGGGATCACACCACGGTGCATGTTTTTGGAGAAACCAACCCTTACAAGAAGGATCCCCTGCATTAGCACGTGCTACAGTACCATTCCCCTACAATAAGCAAACGATCATGACAATCCACTGCTCATATGTACATGCAAATCAAGTGCAAACATTCACTTGCTTTGTATTCAAAATTAATTCCTAAGTACATACGGGGGTTTCTCAAAAAAGGGAACTCCCAAAATCATCCTTTGATAGTCATTGTTAGTCATAAACCATCCATTTTGGGGGGTTCCCCTATTTTGAGAAACCACCACCTGGTCTACACTCTACACCAGCCTACTTGGCAACTCCCACGGCATACCACACGACTCACCACCGTTGCGGTTGATGCTTCCTATCCCCACCAGCCGTCGCCAGCGCCGTCCCAGGGGCCACTCTTCGGACACGAGCCGCGCTTTCTCGTGGCGGGCCAGGATCACCAGACCTGAGGCCTGAGGCCATCGAGCCGCATTTTTTCGGGTTTCTGATATTGCTATGGGTCAAGCAGTTAACCAAGCAATAGTAGCTGCTTAATGGTTAGTAGTAGGGGATGATAACTAGCAATTCTAGGGGATATATGCCAACCAAATGGCTATGGGTCAATATTAACCATCCAATTTCATGGGGGAGAATGACCAACAATGATAAGGGAAACAGCCTGGTTAATGATATGGGAACCAGGGGTACGGGGTGAACTGACCCACAGCCATACAAGGGTTGTCCATAGCCATGGTGGTACCATGTGGTACCCCTTAACCAACAAGGATCATTAGCAATATAGGTTTATCCATCAATGGTGGTACCCACCAATCATCCAATAAAGTGATCATCGTAGGTTTGTCCAGTGCGCCATGGTGGTAGCGACTAATCATCGAATAGTAGCCATTATTCCCAGGGACACGAACCAGCCATGCGGGTACCGCCAAAACTCAAAAAATGTGCAGCAACATGATCTGGTGAGCATGTGCCAAAAAATAAATTGCGGTGGTACCAAAACTCAAAAATTGTGCAGCAACATGATCTGGTGGTCAATGAGTCAATGAGATCATCCTGCGAATCCTGCTAGTGATTGATATGCAATGCCAAGGTTATACAGATTGAAACGTGAATGACTCGAGGACTGTGAATACTGCTGGCGGGCTTACCGTCTGGTGAGTCAATGTGGTTGTCCATCAAGGTGTTTCGTTGCCGTTCAAAAGGAAAAACGTCATTGATCTTTGAGCCGTCATTTGGCACCATGACTCACAATCATCCACCCCTAAAACGCGAGGTTCCCCAACAAATTCACCATGACAGCGACCAGCGTGCGCACCGTTGCAACCCGTACAACCTGTGGACTTGACGAGGTATCGAGGTGGCGCCTCTTCGTCGATGTGAGTCATGGCGGTCATATTGGTGTCATCCATTCCCAGCTCAACTTCTTGAACTTTCTTGACCTCGAAGCAACGGACAACGGCGACTGCAGTCGCAGTCGTCTCAGTCTCAGCAGCAATAGGAGGCGTGAACGATGCTGGTGGTGTGCACAGATTTATGAGGCTTTAACCTCAACTTGTCCTTGAAGTGGACAGTTCAAATTGACAAGAGTGTAAATTTGAATCATCCCCACTAAAGCTTGTTTACAAAGAGAAAATGGTTCCTGTTCCACAAATCAAGCAGGTTTTCACCTGCATCACTCACAGGGACCTCCGGACAAGGATGACATATCATGATGCAAGCGCATATCAGATGGCCACAAATGACCATTGTCAATCATTTCTGAGCCATATCAAAACAATTAATTAATTACTGTATTCAAAGCCTTCGTGACCATAATTAAATACTATCAATATTTCTGAACCATCTCCGTGACCGTTGATGGACCATATGAACAACAGTTATTGCAAACCAGTCTTATTCAGCAGTATTGTCAACCACGATTCACCATGATAAATCATCCTATTGACTCGTTCACCGGTCCAACTCGTGGTAAATAACCAGGCCATAAAACATTTGCAATTATTGATCATCATGACCTATTAGCAGCCCATAAATATCATCATTCAGTTGGTTACTAACAAGATCACTACCATTTGGTTTCACCACTCCTGGTAGCTCCCTAGCTTTGAAGGGTAGAGCGATGCCGGTGGCGGCTGGCCCCCCCCCACCAGCAGCCAGCTGGCTGGGCTTTCCGGGCCCGCAAGGCATCGGCTAAGCAGCGATTCAGCACCTCCTTGCCGTTGGTCACCTGACATGGGGCTGCCAGTGGTGCGTGGTTCGCTGGCGGAAGGGAAGGGAGATCACTGGGGCCTGGATCATGGTTGGGGATGGTTTGTAATGCCTAGGGAGTTAAGGATGGTGACTGATGCTGAGTGATGCTTCATTAATGGCACAAATGCTACTTCTTCAACGTTTGATCAGGGCTGATAAATTGATCATGGTCCTTGGTCGATCAAAGAAATGGTTGACAAAGGGGGGTTCTCAAAATAGGAAACCCCAAAGTTATGGATGGTTAACACTACTAGTGATCAATATTGGATGATTTGGGGGTAGTCTAATTATTTGAGAAACACCCAAATGGATCATAAAAGTGATCAATTGCCAACAATGGTGAGTAGTGGCCAACGAGAAGTAAACATTTTGGTACCCTCTCAGCTAAGCAGCCAATGTGATCGTGATTCCGCATGTTTGGGGCAGTGACTTGAACATAGTGACGTGCTGTTGGACTGGAGGGGATGATCCAGGAAATGACCTGCAAGAGGGGCAGAATGATGGTAGTTTGTATGCAAATGGGAGATCCAGCTGTTGGTAAACGAAAATTGTTGATGGCCGATCACCAGCTATCAATCGAGCTGGTTCGGAGGGAGTAGCGCATACCTATGCAAACTTAAGCATACACACAGTACATATAGATAACTAATATGGTAATATACACATGAACAAGTGCATGTATATATATGGTCAGCGCCCCCCCCACGGCCCGCAAATCTATATATCAAATAAGGGTCTTGACTAGGTAGATGTTATTCTATTATGTGACCATAGTACAAAACCATGTAAAATACAGTATTACACCAACACAAACATTCACTTGTGTAATCATGGGGATGTGTAATGCTTCAAAGATACACGTGTACACGCGAGTACGTATTGTATGCATTCTGTGCGATTGATCAAAAATAGTCAGAAGGCTCACTGATGGTTTCAAACCATGTCAGTGCGGCATGTGCAAAGCACGGCAACAGCGGTGGCTTGTCAATCACCACAAAGTCCTGCTGCGCTCGTTGACCCCCCAGGTCGAACCACCTGCAAGTACTGGGAAGTAACCTAATCATCAGCATAGAAAAAACAATAACAAAGTGGCCCTATAGATCATGTTAAATGTTGATCTATTTAGAAACCGTTGTTTGTTGTCCTTCAGGCTTTTGTTGCTCTCCTGCTGAGCCAGTTCAACATGTTTTTCAAAAGCTTATCTGCAAGAAACCTGAGAAAATTGTCACAAGTACATCGCGGAAATCCCGCAAGTCAATGGGTGGCTGGAACCAACCATGGCTCCAGCTATTTTGTTGCCAAAAAACCTGGGTCAACTCCCAAGCATGTCATCCCGTTCCGATACGGTTCAGTGGGTATTCCCAACGCATCCAAGAATAGAAAATCATTGTCCAAAGCACCTGCAGTGAATAATTCCATGTACATGAACTGTAGGCCTTACACCAGCCAGATCCGGATCCAGTGGTGTTGCTGTTCTCGGGGCTAGCTAAGCATGAACCAAACTCTATCAGGCCACAGCGGTCCAACAACTCTCCAGCAGTAAATAGTATAATTATAGATTATAGTAGATACTTTTAGATCTATTTACCAGATACGGTAGGAACATGCAGTATATACCTTCATAGTATCTACTACTTATTATAAGTACAGTAGATAACCTAGTACCATTATAGTAGGTTGGTACTTCATCGTACTTCAAATCCAGGCTGAAGCCCAAGCTAGGCCAACTCCAGGACGATTCTCCGGAGATCACGTGGTGACGCCCCCGTGAGCTTCCAGCGGGTCCCGGTCGATTTTCTTGATGCGCTCTTCCCAGTCTTCCAGGTAGCAAGTCTTGAAGCGCTCAGGGTTGGGAAAGACGCGAAGTACCTGGAGACCAAGAGAGGTTTCTAAAGCCATAGGGGTACCCCCAGCTAGCATCCAATTTATAAAGCATTTACAGCAATAAACCATCTATCTTGGGGGCACAGCTTTGTTGAAAAATGACCATTGCAGCTTGCGCAGCACTTGTGTGTAGGGCGATCTCAAAACCACAGAAACTCCGAAAACAAACTGCCACCACCACCACTTCGAAACAGACTTGCCAGAGCAAAAAGCTAGCAAAATGACACTTGGCGAGTCAAAAACAGTTAAGTCGCAGCTATCCCAGTGCAAGGTCTACCGCGGTGACAGTCCGTACCGAGCTCAGTGCAATCTATTCATTTGGAAGGCCACTTGCAGCCAAAAGAACAAAATCCGGGAAACACAACTTGGCTCTTTCCACCAGCAATTCGCTATCTTTGGGAACGTCTTTTTTGGGAGGTTCCATGTTTAGTTGCACTCTGCAGGGACCCACTTTTTGGCGCTTCTCGACCTCAAACAGGACCCCAGGCATGTCGGAATCAGCGAAATCCGATGGTGATCACAAGCGGGAATGCTGCATGATACGATTTTCAACAATGTTATTTACAAGTACTATCTACTTCAGAAAGATGTCATCATCGCACAAGGTTGTTAAAATTGAATTTTCTAGTCACTATCAACCTCGTTATAAAGTAAGAATTATCAGCCATATCATGACACAATGTCAACCACTATGAAAATAACCATAGGAACAAATACGTAAGAGGGGCCAAGACAACGGATTTTTCTTTTGTCATTTTTTGGTCGAAAATTAACGTTTTTTTTCGGCAAATGTCGCATGGCTTGAGCATAGCTTGCTGATGGAAAAGAAACATTGCCTGACCGTCTTTGATCTATGAAACTGTCTAACTGGCCATTGGCCAACTGCGAGCACTCCAAAGCCAGCTCCCTAGACTGAATATCATTATTGACGAGCAACTATAGTGCTTGCTACATACTCCAAATAGCGTCATTGGCCACTAGCATTTGGTTGGAACTTCTGGTAGCTCCAAACCGCTTGCCCTTTAAAGGGATGTACGCATAGCGGTGGCTCCTTATCTCCCCCCAGGCTCAGAATCAACCCATGTCAACCCCCTCATCAATGGCTGACCAGCGCTCAGGGCACTGTGTCTGCAGAGACCTTTTGCGGCGACATGATGCGCACCCAGTCCTGCGCAGGTGTCGGAACACCTCTTGGACCAACGGAGCTCGATGGGGAGCTTCAATAAATCCAATCTTCTGTAGTTGCAAGTGCAGTTGGATAACGGGGATCATGGTTGCCATGTTCCCCTTGGATCCAACCCTTCAGAACCATAGTTTTACGCAGATTTACTATATAACATGGACAGTACCTCGAAGTACTGTGGGCCAACTTTCACGTACTTGGTGTGGGTGTTTCCCGTGCATCCTGGAGACATCGGCATCAATGGCATGCCAAAAACTACCTGCTACTTGCTTGGTGTTGACAATCCACACATCCTTTGATACTCAAGTTCTTCAAACTCTCTCCCAAAGCTGGATTGACACAGGGCCACGCAAAGTGATCGTGATTGAGAGTGGTTGTTGATACCAAATTCAAGTGTATTCTCATGTGTGTGAAGTCAATACATGTATGCGTATGTTGTAATATATATATATATAAATATACGTATATATGTGTGTATATATATATGTATATGTGTATATATATACACATATAGTTACATATATTAGGCATACATACGGCTGTTCAAGAAATGGTAAAGATCAGATCGGTCAGGCCAAACATCAAGTAAAGCAAAGCTAGACAAGAAGCTTGGGAGGTATCACCGTCGCTACCAAATCATGCATATATGTATAACGTACACCTACCTAGATGCATACAAAAAATAACTGTCCACACACACACACACGGTGCAGTGACAACCCCTGTTTCAAACTAGATGTAAGTCAATGACAAGATCATCTAGGATACTTCTGAAGAGATCACCATAAATCGATATCCCCAACATGTGTAGAACACATTGGATCCAACTACCCAAACACTCCATGTATGGCACATTTGCTTACCTTTATTTAAAGCACCTTAATTAAGACACGGCCCGTTTATGCAGGTAAATGTATATGTGGGTGTTTCTCAAAATAGGGAACCCCTAGAATGGTTGGTTTATTTCTATACATTGTTTATCTAAGTATGGTTTGGGGGGTCCCCTATTTTGAGAAACCACCATATATACATATCCAGCACCATGGAGTATCTGCACCCGCTCGTTCTGCTTATCCCTTCCGGTCTCTCAGCAGTCTTCTGTTTCCACGCTGGGTTTCAGGAGGTACACAAAAAATATATGGCAGCCTCCAAACCTGGAGACTTGTAGCAGTTTGAGTAGCAACCAATAAACAAATTATATGATGACGCACATCCATGCTGGATATGTAGGTGTTTCTCGAAATAGGGTTCCCCAAATCATCCCATATTAACCATTTATAGCAACAAAGCAACCTTTATTTTTGGGTCCCCCATGGCTGGAGATACCACCGAATCTAGCACGGTCACGCAATGCGCAACATCATGGTGACCGTGCACATATCACGGACCGATGGATTCTTCCACAGCGACGAGTTCGGGAGCCTGCCTGGTAGCAGCTCAACCACTCTTAACCCAACCAGTTGCGGTCCCAACTGGTGGATTTCAGCTAATTGTCGGTTGAAATGGATAGTGATTCGCTCATCAACACTAAGTTCAATACTGGCTCAACAGGTTGATGCCTTTAGCCAATCAGTATGAATAAGTGCTCACCAAGCTTGAGATTTGACCCACCTGATCCCACCTGCTCTAACCCACAGCTGACCATCCCTGGCGATCGCAGTCCCTGAGTTCGTAGTTGTCATAGTACCACACGGCACCTCACAGGGATCCCTTCGCACAACGACTCACCAAGGGGCGGGGCCACAGCTGTGGTGCATGTTGCCGGCTGGTGGCTTATAGATCCTTAGGAAATCCTTAGTACTTCCAATTGCCAGGTATCCAGTCACCGGATCCCTTGGCTACAAAATTACTTTTTAGTGGATAGCTGGTAAATCCATGACTCATACAACAAAAATCTAAGTAGTGGCTGGTTACCTACCTCGTTTTCCAAACTTGTTAAGGGAACCACGTGACTTTGGAGCCCGGAGAGTTTTGGAGCTTGAGCCTGGCCCACAGGGACCGATGGACACATGGTTCTAACCAAACTACAGCGAGTCATTGGGGGGGTTCTCAAGTTATAGGGAACCCGAAAGCTATGGTTGGTTTATTTCTACAAATGGCTAGTAAAGGATGATTTGGGGTACTGCTGTTTTAAGAAACGCCCATGAGAAGCCGTGGTATCCACCAATCAACAATTTCAGCATGCAGCATGCAATCCATCAGAGGGTCATTGGGCTGTCTGCGCAAGGTTCACTGCAGTCTGAAAATGAGTTTTTTGATGATGCGCACCCACCAATCAACCCAAGATGACAATGGTTTTGCGGGACAGGCGTCAAGCCAAATGACGCTGTGAAGGCCAACCATAAAGGCCTTGTTGGATTTTGGTATCATTCATTGACCAACTGACTATTTCACTATCAGTTGGCCTTTATGTTTCCTGCAACTATTAGGGTGGTTTAGTACTGGATCAAACACCATCTGGTGGTTTCTCGAGGTATATATTTACCCCCAAATCATCCAATTTTTTAACCATGTTTAGTAACGAACTATTGGTGGCCTTTGTCAGTACCAAACCAACCATTTGGGAGATACCTTCTCTTAAGAAACCACCATTTCAATCGCATGTCCAAGCGGAACTTTACATGCAAGGCTTTGACTTGGAGGGTATTCATCGTCTTTACTCTTTACCACAAACTCTGTGTTCCGAAACCTTTTCTAATGCATCAAACATCTGATTGGGTCACGATCAAACGGAAAGCTCTGCAAGTTCTTGAGGAGTCTCACAATCCTTCGAGACAAGTTTTTGCTTCATAGTGCCATGAGGGATTGTATTCCCAACAAAAACACGGAGTACAGGCCGTTGCAAAACAATCAAACAGCAAATCAGCCCTGCTACACACTGCTACAGTTTTATCATCTACTTGCTTACAAACGTAGCCAGTAGATTTCAATTCTTCTAACATCATTGATCCATTCGTCAGCAGCTATCCACCAACATTCACGATCTGGTCTTGCTTCAAGAATTTCGCTACCTCAACAAATAAATATACAGCAATGATTTGAAAACAGTTAAACCGATGTTTTGGGTGCATGGCTGTTTGATGGCTATATCCTCTGCGCTAGACACTCCGCGGCAACTGCAGCGGAAATTTGAGGACCCCGGCCCAAATCCACCAAGCGCGAAGCTTTATCAGTGGAAATATTCAGGTGTTCTGACACGATAATGTTCACGGCCTTGCAACAATGAACGCGCACAGGATAAAGGGAGCAAATGTCGGAGGTTTACAATATCTACAGTATATGCACATACAAATAAACATAGACTTGGGGCTGTTGTTCGCTGACAATCAAGGATTAATTCTGAGCCACTTCAGTCGATGTTGCTGATATGGGCTTGCTGACTGCATCTATGAATCTATGACATACACTACTCCGTCCCTGTGGGGCTGCAATGCTGAACGTGAAACGCAGCCTGAGTCCAAAATGTCTGACCTGAAACCGACCATCTGATGATTTTTGTGGAAGGAAAACCCACAAATCATGGAGTAGTTGGCCCGAAGTGTTTTGGATTGTTGGCTCCTCACAAGAAATCTCAAGGAACGTCCCATAGGGCAGCCATATCCCAAGTATTTCAAGAGCACCTCTGATCAGAAGTGACCATCCAACCGCCCACTACCTGAACTGGGCAGAGTTGACATATCGATACCGGCATTGTCGGCAGCCCAGCTACTAGGTAGGCGTGATACTTCATCTATTCCCATCGTTGGTCATATCCTACTCTTTAATGGCTGGATATATCTCATATATCTCGAGCGCTGTTCATGTCATCTCCTACTTAGTGGTTGGATCACGGTGTCAGTAAAAGTGAAACATCTGATGTGTGTACAAGTGCTGAAACGAACATTGATCAGTACCCTACCCAACCCCATGACCATCCAGAGAAAAGTGGACCCCCAGATCCTCCAAAAATGATCTCTGCGTATGAATCAGAGTTCTTTCTCAGCGTTTATCAAAAAATCACAAGCAAGCATAATTACCGTAATTAGTTATATATATACTTACATAATTAACCATGAGTGTAGAACTATGAACAATGATTATTCAACTGGATGATTATACTTGAATAATCACGAAATATGATTCTCCAACTCTTATCCTCCAACAATTCCCTGTGCTTGCAGTTGCCATAAAATACCAGGGAACCATCTGATTTCCACCATTGTTGAAACTGAGCTTGGTTACTTACTATTTGGCTGGCAACTGGAAGCATAGGGATTCCTAGTGGATCATAGGCCCTTATCACAAGACCACCTTGTCCGTGCCTCAGACTCTGGACCATCCCACCTGAAGACGGGAGTGGCAAGCAGTGTCTTGGGTGCCAGAGTGATGCCATAGTGTCATGGTGATCTTATGCATTCAAACTTTCATGCAAGGTGGGCCCTTTAGTACCTGACTGGCTTTACAACTAGGGTAACTTCTAATTATGGTAGATACAACTTACATCTGGGGTGGCCCACCTTGTAACATTCTCAATGTGTAAATCATAATCTTAATTGTCTGCATCAGAAATTGAACATCATTGATCCATGACTTCGAATCATTGTCAGCTATTGCTACCATTGTTTCAACGGCCATGACGCGTGCTGCGATTGTAGAAATCATTACGGATCATGGATCAACATACGGGGGTTTCTTAAAATACGGGTACCCCCAAGTCATCCCATATTAATCATTAATCATTGTTTATTGATAATCTTCCATTTTTGGGATCCCCTATTTTGAGAAACCACCATATGAGTTCCATCAACCACATTTGAGTTCCTGCCACAATCCATCCCGGAGTCATGGGCACAGGTTGTGTCAGGGACCATGTGACTTCCAGCAACCACTTGCAGCGAGAATTTTGACACCAAAGTTGGGAAGTACCTCTCCCCTAGACATCAAATGGCTGCTGATAAACCCGTAGCGCTTGATTAAATTGATAGCTTTTATGTGGACTCAGCTTGAAGATTCAATGGAGGAACCATGAATTTGGCGCATCTGCAAGTCGGTAAAACGTTAATTTGTCAGAGTCTACCCTGATAGACCTGGCCAGGTTTCGGTGCATGAGATGGATCACTGGCACATGTCTTCATCAGGATTTCTGTGATGAAAGATCATCCTGATTCCTGATGGAAGAATTTCTGATGCTTTCTGCCCTGGTTCTTTCGCATGTCTATCCCTGAGAGGGAGCATCAGTGACAAGCAGTTGCAGGACATCCAGAACACCTGCAGCCTGTACCCATGTCTGTGAAATGGGTAACCATCCAATTTCGCAACCCTCACATCTCACAGAGAATTGAAAACCACCACATCATACCACATCAACGTGTAACAAAAGCTTACCAACATGGATTAAACAAAACTTGCGGGGAGGGTGCCCTTGCAGGGAGGTTCCTCGGAGTTACTCGAGATCCAAATGATGACAAGGAATGCAGTCTTCTGTGGGCACACAATGCATGGGAGTCAAAGCCTAGTTCCTTGCCGAGACCCGATTGTTGGCGGTCCTGTAATGACTTTCGACCAGCAAGCATTTTGCATGTCCTGATATAACGACTTGCTACCTGGACTGCTATTTGTCACCGTGTGCAGAAACACCACTTGCTTCTCGGATGATGTGTGCGATTGCTACACCATTGCTATGGGCTGGTTAGTTTTTATCAGAAACACGGCAACAAAAACAAATCAATTGCAACTGTTTGCACAAGTGGTTCAACATGGATTGAAAATCTTTCAGAAACATATTTGGCTGTGGGTCAAAACCCTGTACCCCTGGTTCCCCTAGCATAAGCCATTATTGTTGGTTATTATTCCCCATTATTGATTGGTTAATGTTGACCCACAGCCATTTTTTCTCTTTGAGTCAGCTGCAGCTTGCGTTCCCCTGAGGCCTCTCCCGGATCTCCACGTACGCAGAGTGCGAGGGCCCGGTGCCCACATCATCGCCGATGCGATGCCTTTGACGCTCCTGGGACATGGCAGCCATAGCGCCTCCGTTCAGCCTCTAAGGTTTTTTGAGTCTTGGTCAAATGGTTGGGTTAGCAAAAAGCGAAAATTGATGAAAATTGGTTGATGGGTTTGTTCATTTGTCGGTTTATTTGTTGGTTGGATGGTTTGTTTGTTGAGTCCTGGTTCATTGGTTGCTTAACCAGGAGAAATCTCACCAAAGATGCAGGGATATACCAACAATTGCTCATCATTGATCGGTTATTAGCCTACTAACTGGTTGGTTGATGGGTTGGGTTGATGGTAATTCATCATGGGTGATATGTCGTACGCATTCATAGCTATAATGGCTGGTGATCACAGTGATTGGGAATACCCCATGGGAAGATAGTGATCTATGGTGGTTGGTGCCAGCGAAAATGGCGGTTGCTGATTGCTTCGTGATCATCAAGGGTGACTAATGAGAGATCCAGCCGTTCATAAGCAGGTTCTGACGAAGCGTCCATGAATTGGTTGTGAACGGGGCTGTCTTTCTACTGCCATCATACCCCCTTGTGATCTTGAGCTATGGTATGGCATGATGAATATTTGATTAACTCACCAAGTAGGTTAGCCAATCCAAACCAAGAACCAAGCCACCAAGTGTGGTGAGCACTGGAGCATCATCAACGCAGGGAAGCCAGTGGGTTCCAAACCTAGACTCCATCACTTGTTGGCTACTCCTCTTCTTCAATCAGGGATTCTCCATGATTCTCTGCTGGGAATTCACTCGGAACTTGCAATGAACTGAAGTGTCGCGTGGCGGGTCTTGCATTTTGCAGAGTGTTGCTTGTGCCACAGGGCGCAAAAAATCCAGTTGGCGCACTTCCAATGGTATGTGCCCCTGTTTCGAACACCACAGTTCTCCCCTACATATGCTGAGTCATGTTTGTTATTGATAGGCTTGACATTTCCAACTGTGTTGAGTCAACTATGTTGAGCGATATGCTTTCTGATTATCATTCTGCCAGCCATCTATTCGCCGTTTACACGCCGTTTGCAAGCCACCGATTAGCCCCTTATCGGCCATGTCCGACTAGTAACCCTTTATCAGCCATGTACCAGCCATTCATCGGCCATTTACTAGCCATTTATCCAATGATGATTTCTGAGCCATTTAAATATTTTCTAGCCATTTTTTGATCACCTCTGAAATATTTGCAAGCCATTTGCTACACCTAAAAGTGTTTCCTCCCCCAACTTTTCTCTCCGACATGTCTCCCGCACAGAACTACATCCACCAACATGCCTCAAAAGGTCCACCAACTTTTTGCCCCATGTGAACGCAACACGAAATGCAAAACCTGATGTTTTATGATGTTTTTCATGTATCCAAGAACCGGTGAAACACCATGTGAACGCAAGGTGACCCAATGAAAAAAACGAGGTCCAAAAATCTTGCTGGCGGGGGTAAAACACCATGTGAACGCAACATTCAAGCATGTTGGGAGGAACATTGGAAACCATAGAAAAGCAATGGTGTGGCTTGGATTACAAACAACAAGATGGCAGTGGGTCAAAACCCTTAGTCCCGCTGGTTCCCCTATCATTAACCATTGGTTTCCCTATTGGTTGGTTATAGCTAGTGAAGGTCATCCCCCAGTTCGTCAACCAATCACCAGCACCCTCCCCAACCATCATCATCATCATCATAAATCATCACAACCAACCTACCAAATCATCCATAAACAAATCCTAACAACCAATCATAACCAAAAACCAGAACAACCATCCAATAAATAACCATTAAACAAATCCTAACAGTCAATCATCATCATAAATCATAACAACCAACCTACCAAATCATCAATAAACAAATCCTAACAGTCAATCACACCAAAAACCAGAACAACCATCCAATAAATAACCAATAACCAAAAACCAGAACAACTAGCCAACTAAAAACTCCAAACCAAAAATCCTAACAACTAACCACCACAAACCAAAAACCAAGCAACCAACCATACCAAATATCCTAACCAATAAAACATAACAATCAACCATAACAAAAATAATCAAAAACGACCACTACAAAAAATGAATGCCAATATGCGCTAGTGCCCGTTGCTATGTGCGCTAGTGCCCGTTGCTATGTGCGCTAGTGCCTGTGCTAATACAAACCAAAAAACTAGGCTGGTTTTTTTAGTCTTTCCAAACGACCATGCGCTAGTGCCCGTTGCTATGTGCGCTAGTGCCCGTTGCTATGTGCGCTAGTGCCCGTTGCTATGTGCGCTAGTGCCCGTTGCTATGTGCGCTAGTGCCTGTGCTAATACAAACCAAAAAACTAGGCTGGTTTTTTTAGTCTTTCCATACGCCCCATAGATGGTTTATTTACGCCCCCGTGGATGGTGTTGTCCCCCTCCATGGATGGTGTTGTCCCCCTCCGTGGATGGTTTTGTCCCCCTCTGGGGCTGGTTTTGTCCCCCCTTTGGTGATGAATTGTCCCCCCCCGCTTGGTGATGAATTGTCCCCCTGTGGGTGGGGAGGTAGTCTCAATATTTAATCATAATATTTGGTAAAATATTATGACAAAATATTCTTACAGATTTTCATCATAAAATAAATGGTGAATTTCAACTAGTTCTTTGTTAAGTTCATTCTGTATCCTTTCAAGGTGTTTTTCAATAGACTTTTCTAATACTTCCATTCTTGTATCAAACATTGGGTTTTTAGACTTGCCATATTTGTCTATAAATTTGTCTGGGTTATATCTTATGAAAATATACTTGCCTGAAAAGTCCATAAACAAGTCATCATATCTATTTGCCTCATTTTCTTTAATATAGTATTTATGTTGGTTCTCATCAATTTCAATACATAGCATTGTATTGCCAATTAGTTTTCTTAAATCAATTCTTCTTTTTGTAGCACAGCATCCACCTTCCAAATCTACATAAAAAGGCCTATCATTTTTGAAACCTTCATATTTTGAAAAATATGTGTCATAACTTTTAGTTCTTTTGATTTTTTTCTTACATTTGTGGATTTAGGGTCATCGGGAAAGATATTTACAAAACAGTGAGAACAAAAACCATTAAATTTTCTATTTCCAAAAGTTCTACAACCCGTGTTAAAAGGTGGATGTATGGATTTACATATTGAACTGCCTTTGCAATCTGGACAGTTGTCTTTTATTTTACTGTGCTGACAAATTCCACTGCCTTTACATTCTTTACAACGTGCTCTGAATTTACCGTGTTCGCATATTCCACTACCTCCGCATTCTTTACATTGCCCCTTATCTTTGCCGTGTTCGCAGATTAGATTGCCTCCACAATCCTTACATCGTTCTTTTCGCTTTCCGTGTTCGCAAATTCCATTGCCTCCACATTCTACACAGTTATATTCCCTTCTGTTGTGCTTACAAATTTGACTACCGCCACAATCCTTACACCTTGCTCTAATTTTATTGTGCTCACAAATTTGACTGCCACCACAATCCTTACATCTATATCTTATAATTCCGTGCTTACAAATTTGACTACCACCGCAATCTTTGCATTTATATTTGATTTTACCGTGCTGACAAATTTGACTACCGCCACATTCCTTACAACGGTCTTGTCTTTTATTGTGTTGGCATTGTTTGTGTGAATACATTATACTGAACCACTATTTAATATTCATATTTCTTTAAGTCTCTTTCAAAATTCCAACGCCAAGAAAATTTCCATAATCAAGCTTGAAGGAATGACATATAATTCTACTTGTTTGTGTTTATTGTTTGGGTGGCTCTTGCTACTTCCTCGCTGTGCTGTTTCAAGATGTCTATTATTCACAACTTTACCACAATCTTTATTACATAGTGGTCTCGGTTTCCAATTCTTTAAGTTTGTCCAGATGCGAGTGCGCTTCCGATAATTAAAACCGTATTTACAATAATCAACGTCAAAATACGGAAGTCCGTTCATAAAATCTTGTTCTTTCAATAATCCAGTCTGAGGGTTTTCTATGAAAAAGAAGCGCGGTTTAAAATAATCAATAATTTCCAATGTCTTTTTCACAATTCTATTCGCATAATCTATCTTTCTTTCTCCTACTGTTTTTGCTCTACTATACTCGGTGCAAGGACAAGACGCCCATATAACATCTATCTCATCTGGCTTCAACTTTTTATAATCCCATTCTAGAATGTCAGTTATAATATTAGCATCTTTCAAATCTAGCGATATGACTTCATAACCTAACTCACTTGCTACTTTTCCAACGCTACCACTTCCACTAAATAGTTCTAATAATATCATTATTAAAACTATTCAGAAAATAAATCATAATCAAACAAAATATAAACCGGTGTCAATATCAAACTGAATTTTATAATAGCACATTGTTTCGTGTTTTGGTTCTCTTATCTTCTTACTATTCAACATTTCTAAATAACTTGCCTGTTTTTCTTCAAATGTTGTTCCTTTTGGTTTTCCTCTCTTTTTATCTTCACTTTCATTTACATAATTGTTTTTCTGTTCCATCTTTTCTAATATTGTCTTGACAACTTTATTTATTGAACTCAATTTTTTATATATTTCATCAAATTTAGATGATGCTGATTCACCTTCTTCCGACATATTGTATATTAAAAACTATAATAAAAGTTTTTTAAAACAAACGTATTTGTATCTCTTTAAAGCTCTTTTCCAGAAAATCATCGAACTTATATTTATAAGTTGCTGATTTGAATACTGCAACTGCTACAAAAGTAAAACGAATTCAAAATGCCTTCTTCTATCGCTTTATGAATTCACTTGGGGACGATTTGAAGTTAATTAACCTATTGCGGGATTAATATGCTACTTCATTCTGTTCATCTGTTTGCGTGAAGTTGCCATATTAACAAATAATATTATATTTTAATTTCTAATATATTTTAATACTATTTATGCGTAACAATTCAGTTCCAAAAATTGAGCCAATCAATGTAAAGCAATATGAATTTAAACAATCACCATACAAACAAGC
>VSDK01017696.1:529220-556290 GCA_009767595.1 Symbiodinium kawagutii | reverse complement strand
CGTGGTTGTTTTGAACGCATTTACATCGTATCACCGACAGCTCACATTGATGAAGCATACAAGGAAGTTATAAAATATATTGAGAAAGAACTAAAAGTTGATAATAAGAAAGAGCAATACCTATATGACGAGTATAATCCAGAAGCATTAGAACACATCATAGACACACAACATAAAGTGATAGAATACCAAAAGAAAATGAAAATGAGTAAATTATTTAGTTGCTTATTGATTATAGATGACTTCGCAGAAGATAAAACTCTTATGAGATATTCAAAAGTCCTACACAGTCTATACACTAAATCTAGACACTTCGGTTTATCAGTCATAACAGCCAGCCAGAAATATAATGCGCTTGCACCAATAGTTAGATTGAATACATCTTCATTATACATCTTCAAGTTGAAAAATATGGCAGAAGTTGATGCCTTTGTTCAAGAGCAGTCAGCATTAGTTGATAAGAAAACAGTTTATGACATTTACAAACTAGCTACCGAAGAACCTTACTCATTTCTATTTGTAAAACTTCGCGAGAGTGATGTAAATAAAATTTTTATGGTTCGTTTTGAACGCGCTGTTCATATAAATCAAGATGAAATAATTTAATCATATTATTTTTGAATAATATCATTAAATGATACTAAAATCCATACAGTCCAGTTTAGGTTGTATCATATGAAACCGTTGTTTATCTTTCTCTTGTAGTTCCTGTATCTCGTCAATAATCTCTTTCAAACATTTTACTAGTACTATTTTGTTTATTTCCACCTCGTTATCTATATCATTACAATCAACATTGTAATCTTTTATTTTATTGATATATTCATTTTCTTTTTTACTTTCTCTATGAAAATAATTACCCATATTAATATCATATATATTTTATTTTTTTGATTTTGCTTTTGGTTTAGGTTTAGGTTTGCCTTTCTTCAATTCTTCAATATCATTCATCATTTCAAATAATCTACTTTCAATATGCTCTCTCTTATCTATTTCTTCTTGCAGTGCTTTCCACAAGAAGCAACACATACGACCATAATTCATACTTAAATAATCATTTTTAGTATCTACTATATTCTCAATTTCACTTGGTGTATTTTGTTGAACTTCATCTGCTATAAAACCAATATTGGTTTTCTTTTTCTTATCATTTTTTAGTTGAAATGTTTTTACATTAATTTTTTTAACTATTTCACTACAATTTAAATTTAAATCATTAATGTTTTCTTTTAGTCTTTTATCAGATGTTTCAGTCAAAGCAACGCATTGAATATCTTGATTACTTGCTATATCGGTTCTAACTTGTAAATTTGAAAGCGAACTGTCGTAAAACATATAATCAGAACCATTATATCTAAATGAAATATCGTTGGGTTCTAGACCATTGTGACTATCAAATATATGGGGTTTTATTGTATTACATTGAATGTATTTAGTAGTGCTAATACTTACATCCTTATCAAACTTAAATATTCCGTCAGGATATGTAACACTATTAGCATCATATGTTAATATTGTTGCTCCATTTTGTTTTACAACTAAATTAGTATCTCCGATAGTGTCTATTTCATCTGTCTTTAAACCTACACCCGTATTTAATTCTACATTTCCATTTTTTAAATAAAAGAAGTCTATACCATTTCTTCTATAGCTTACATCGGTATTATCTAAACTGTCATAAATATCGGATTGACAGCCGGTTAAAAGTCTTGTTCTTAACGCCGTCCCTCCTAATTGAATATAGTTAATATTATTGCGTTTAAAATATACATCAACATTATTGCTACTGTCATAAACATTAGATTGAACTTTTTTGCCATCATCAACAACAATATTTCTTAAAACTCTTATATCTTCTGTCAGTCGCCTTAATGACATATATGTAATTCTCCCATCTTCGGTAGCAGTACCACCATCAATATTTACATCAACATTCGTGCTTTTACATCTAAATTTATCGGCTAAAACTTGACCGGTTGATACGGTATCAAATATAAGAATGTCATTGTATAAAGTATAACCATTTGTCATTGTAATTCTATCGCTTTGAAAAGTTAAATAAGGACTTCCTGCTCTTTCAATAACTAAATTTGTAGCATTGGGACTGCTTACTGTATCAGTAATTAACTTTACACCAGAATTAATATTAACATCCACAACAAAATCAACACTTTCATTTGTTCTATTAAATCTAAAATATTCAATATTGTTATCACCTGCTGTATTGCCACCATAAAAAATTGTATCAATTCCTTCACCTCTTGCTCTAAAAGTATTACCATAAATAATATCACCATAAAAAATTAATCCGACGGGTAGTGTTAATGATGTAGTAGATAAACCTAATTTTGAAACTCCACCTGTTCTAATGTTCAAACCTTCTCCAACGGGAATTGCTACATCTCTAACTATCAAATTTCTACCATTTTCTATTGTAATATCATTATCTGCTTTTACTTTTTTTGTAATTAATATATCACCTTCTGCTTTTCTAAATCTCATATATTCATCACCGTTTCTTAAATATAAAACGCTACTGTTATCAAATGAATTATATGTGTTTGCTTGAACCTGAGACGGTGCTACTAAATCAATACCAGTGTTCAATTCTAAACTACTACTTTTTAAATAACAAATATCAAAAGTATTTCTTTTTAATGTTAAATCATTAGCACCACTACTATCAATAACCTCTGTTTTTACATTGCCACTTGCAATAACATTAGCGCACTGGACATATCCCGTGCTGTCTAATGATAATACACTCATATTTCCCCCAAATTCTCCATCGCCATTAACATATAAATCTTTATCACTGGCAAAAGCATTTAATATAATTTTAGAATTACCTAAAATATGTCCAATACGAAGTGTGCCCGATATATCTTGTGGATTATCTTTATTCAATTTAGCATCCAATAAATTGTCCGTCTCTGTTTTTGTGTAAGCATCTACTGTTCCACCGCCACCGCCTCCACCAGCTTCAATAGCATCAGTCACAAATTGCTCTGTTGCTAAATTACTACTTCCTGTAACTTCTAACTTAATGAATTCAGTTCCGATTATAGTATTACCACCGTCAAGTTGCATGAATATAAATTATCTTAGAAAATAATTTATATAAATTAACAATCTCAATTTTTTAAATTGAGATTGTTTCATATATTTATAATTTAGATATTAATATTATTTATGGTTTTTTAATTTTTGTTGAAAACATATTAGAACATAACTTATTGTATTTGTCTTGCTTCTGTTTCATATATTCATTTTGTAAAAGTTGATAGTGTTGTTGCAATGAAGTTATTGTATTAGCTGGTTGAGGCGTAGGTTTGATTAATTTGAATTTAACTGGTTGTTGTTCTTGTTGTTCTTCTTCATATATTTCTTGTGTAGATATTTTAGGTTTTGGTTGTTGCTTTGGTCGTGGTTTTGCTTGTTTCTTAACTGGTGGCGGTTCGGGATAACATCTATGGCTATATCTTAAATTTTTGTATGTCATCTGTTTTTGACAGTCGGGACAATTTACTAAATCACCTGCTTTTGGCTTTGGCTTGGGTTTTGGTTTTGCTTTTGGTTCTTCTTTAACTTCTTCTTTTACATCTTCTTTAACTTCTTCATTATGTTCTTCAACAACATCATTAGAAACAAATGTATCTATTGGCTCTTCTTGGTTAGCTTCTTCAATAATTGGTTGCTCTTCTTCAACTTCCTTATCTCCTTCATTTAAATCCACTACTGAAATCGACATATATAAAAAGTAATATATTTTTCTTAATATTTTCTTATTTTAGGTTAAAATAGGAAAATATTAGTATAAAATCATTCTTGGGAGGTATTTTGGTTTTGTAAGTATTGTTTATGCTTCTTTGATTTTTAATGTTCTGACATATAGCCTCTTGAAACAATAGCGCCACAATCACATTCTACCTTTTCCTTATCTCTTGCTAAATATTTTTCTTTATGTTTATGATAGTGCTCTCTGTCTCTTCTTCTCTCCTCTTCTAAATTTTCTAATCTCTTTTCTTTTTTTCTTTCTAAAATGATGTCTCTTTCTCTTTCATAATATTCGTGTCTGTATTCCAACCTTGCTTCTCTATTATTTTGCCAGTATTCTTTCTTTTGTTCCAAAATCTCTTCCCTATGTTCCCCATAATATTCTTTATATAACTCTTTCTTTTCTTCTTCTGAAACATAGGGTCTTTTGATTGAATTAAGTGTTGCCTTAAACATTTCAATATAACTTCTTTCTTTTCCTCTTGCTTCCATTTCATTATCACATTTTTCAGTTTTAATCAAAACCATATCCCAGTTTTCCCACCCAGCATTTTCCCTAATAAATTCATATACATAGAGGTTATAATGTTCTGCGTTTGTATTATAACAATTGGATTTATGACGACATTTTCTTGAATAAAAATCAGTAGTATGTCCTACATAACATTCTTTTATATTCAAATCTCTACATACAATTCTATAAAAATGTGTTTCATCATAGTTTATTGCTTTCAATGGCATTGTATGGTATATAATGTCATTAATTCTTTAAATCTATATGTTAGTAATCCGGAGACTGAAAAAGCAAACTAAATTCTACCGGAATGTCATATAAGTTCATAGTTTTTCCTTCCTCATTAGTGATACGAAAACTTAATCTTTTTAGGTTTTTATTACTAACATCTATATAATCTTGTCCAAAAGCGCTTCCGTGGTCGTCATTGACAACACCACCTAACTGTTGGGAAATCAAAATTTTACGGATTATTGATGATGAGTATGAATTAGGCGCTGAATAATGATGGTCAGTAACATCTGGTGAATTTAAATAAACTGCTCTAAATGGAACTAAATTAAGATAAGATGAAACCCAAGTAGTCAGTGGCGAAGAAGAAACAAAATTACTTAATAAATAATTAATTGATACTGGATTACTATTATCGTAATTTGCCTGTGTAGTATTCCAAGTATTATTGACATAGTTGCTTAATTCTTCATCTGTGGGTATTTTAACTTTATAATTTAAACCGTCTTTTATTTTAAATTCTACCGTTCTTGTAGCACCGTCATAAGAATAAACAAAAATACCACCTGCCGATAAATCTTCTGTGTTGCTGTTCAATCCAGCATTTATATGAAAACATAACTGCTCGGCAAAATAAATTTTATTTCCAAGCCATACTCTAAAATTCTTTACAAAAGTATCTGTATTATCAAAAATCATTACATATAAATATTCATAGAACCCTACCTCTGTTGTCTTAAACGAAGTGGGCAGTGAAACTTCAGTAACCCACATTTTACTACCGTTCGGCATTTCCATATTTTCTTGAAGTTCAATGATAAAGTCAGCACTTGACTTTGACCGTGGCAAACTGAATTTTGAATTTACATACACCTTTTTATATGTCAATTGATTACTCATTATTATATTCTTAATTAGATTTTTTATATACTATTAATATATTAAAAAATGCTTGGAGTTGTAGCAGGAGTAGGTAGAGTTGCTTTAACTAATGCTTTAAGACAGGTAGCTAGACAGTTTGGACGTGAAGCAATGCAAAGAATAATTGGTGGTGAAGCAATTGAAAACATACTGACAAGAGAGCAAATGAGAGATTTAGCAAAACAAACAGGCAAAACAGCATTTAATGAATTGTTGAGAATTGGTAAAGAAGAATTCATTAAAGACACAGACAAGAAGCAAGAAGATTTAAACAAAAGAATGGATAATTTCAATAGAAATCTTAATGAGAAATTTAGAGAAAATACCACGCTATACAAAGAAGAAAGAAACATAGCAAACAAAGAAAAGATGGAAGATAGATGGGGCTTAACAAATGCATATCGTAGCCCGTCGGGCATTTATAAAAGTGGTAAGACACTTTATATAAGTGGAACGGGTGGCAAGGATGGAGATTTTACTAAGGACTGGATTGATAATTTTACAAAGTTACCTTTTAGAAATGCTCACCACACTCAAAAATACCGTGACGTTATGGATGCCCTCAATAAAAACCCAGATGTTAGTCGTCTAGTATCACATTCCCTCGGGAGTGCTGTTGTAAATAAGATAAATGAAGACATGCCTAATAGATTTACAAGCACTACTTACGCAACACCTACAATCAAGAAGAAGAGACACGGAAAGCAAGACCCACGTAGATTGGATTTTCGTAACAAGGGAGACGTTGTAAGTATTTTTGATGGTTATGCTGAAACATCAAATTTTAGTGATTGGAACCCTATAATAGCACATACCTATAAAAATTTTGACGAGCAAGGCATGTATCATATCCGACCTACTACCCACGTAAGCAATGGATTTAATCCAAACCATTAAATAAAATCTAAATAATATTAATAATGTTTAACCGTAGAATACAACATAACAAACAAAATTTAACACTCTTCAAGGGTAGAAATCAATATGATAAGGTAATGAAAGAAATGAACGAGCCACCAAAAGAGTATGAAGCAATAAAAGAGTTAGTTGAAGAGAAACAAAATAATATAACAAATATTCAACAAAATAATCTTAATAAAAAATCAAAAAATAATATACAAATTAAAAATCATTAAAAAATAATCTAAATTAATCATATATAGTTATGGACAATATCATTAGTGAAAGTTCTGACCAAATGATTAACCAGTTGAACTTTGGATTACCAGAGACGAGCCAGTATATTTACATCCCGACGCTTTGTTAATTTCTTCCCGTCGGGTTCAAACGTGTATGCTCCTAATCAAGGAAACAAAAATATAAGATTTAACATTTCAGCGGATGATAATACTTACATTGATTTGAGTTCCATTCGGCTCTTTGCTACTTTACAGAATAAAGACCCAGACCAAAAGAAATTTTTACGACCTCTTGCTGGATTACACGCATTCTTTCAACGTTATATGTTGAATGTAGCAGGACAGCAAGTTCAAGATATTATTGAATATAATAGACATTGTGAATTGTATGAATGTTTAAAACCTAAAAATGTTAGAGACATGGATGACATAGAAAGCGGGGCTAATCCTCGTTGGGATGCTGATTTTCATGATTATGCTAATGGACTTGATGTATTATTACAAGCAACCACTGACGGAGCAACAAATGCTGGAACGCCCGGTGTAGTTACGGTATCAACTGGTGGGGATAGGAATGAATGGGGTAGAATTGATAAACGTTATACCCGTCATTCATTGACTGGAATTCCGGGAAATCAAGGCAAAGCCCGATTTAGTCATAAACCATGTTGTGGCTTATTGAATTCTAATTATTACATTCCTTTACGTTATGCCCCATTAGAATTACAGTTTCAGATTGTATCTGATGGTAATGAACCTATTGTAGTTCCAACAGACGGACAGGGCGGTAAAGATGATACGAAAGGATACTATTTTACTACCGGTGATGTATCCACCTCATTCGAATTAAATAACGTATTTCTTCGAGCTGAGGTAATTTCTTTGGACAATACGGTGAATAATAATATAGTAAAACATCTACTTGATGGTCAGTCATTAAAATTAGTCTTTCCAATGTATCACACAATTACTCAATCATTCAACGCGGGAGGAGGAGAAAGTAATATGAATATTGTAAAATCTTCTTCCAAATTGACAGGCGCCTTCATTACCCTTTACCGTAATATTAGAACGGGTGATGGTTTAACAGACGCAGGTGAATTCCAAGGAAGATATTTACCAGATAACTACGTTTTCAAGCGATGGAATTACTTCTACAATCCTATGATTAACAAACGTATTAACAACAGTGGATTAGCTGACAGTGACGATTTACAAGGTGAAGGTTTCCAATCTTGGTCTAAAAATTTAAGTTGGCAAATTCAGTTAAGTAATTCTCAAAAATACCCCGAGTTTGAAGCTCAATCATTGTCAGAAACATTTTACTTTTTACGAAGAGCCATACATTATATGAACCCAGAACAAGACAGTTTAAGTTTTAGTTATAGACAGTATCGTGAAAACAAATTTATCATTGGTATGTCATTTGAAAAGATGGCAGACGTTAATTTCACAGGATATAACAGCAAGATGTCAGGCATCACCAGTTTTAAACTGAAAGGAACAGAAGGAAAACTACCAGTAGATGAACAAGTCCAAGAAATATTCTGTCATTTAATTTCGGAGGCTGTTTTGGAATTGCGCGAAAGCGGAGCGATAATTTACAATTAAAAAGGTATAAACATGGAATTATATTTAAAGATATATCCCGTATATATTTTATAATTATGAATAATAAATATCATAATTCTAAAATATATTCAATTAGAAACACTGTTAATGATGAAATTTACATAGGTTCAACTTCCAGTGATTTATGTAAAAGAATGGTCAAGCACAGGAGCATCGCTAAACAAGAACCGTTTAAATCGCCTTTTCATACATATATGAATGAAAATGGCATTGAAAACTTCTACATTGAGTTAGTTGAAGAATTCAAATGTGAGAACATAGAACAATTAAGAAAAAGAGAGGGTGAAATCATAAGAGAAAGAGGTTCATTAAATCATAAAATAGCAGGAAGGTCAAAGGCAGAATATGACAAAGAATACAAGGCAAAAAACAAAGATAAAATCAATAAAAAAAGAAATGACAGGAGAAAAGAAAATCCTGAAAAAACAAGAGAAGATTATAGAAAATGGGGCGCTTTGTATAGAGAAAGACACCCCGAAAAAATAAAAGCGTGGCATACAACAAGAGTTGAATGCGAATGCGGAGGCAAGTATACATTAAGTCATAAGGCAGAACATATGAAATCTAAAAAACATCAAAATTATCTAAATAATAATATAGAAAATAATGTTCAAATACAAGAAAGTAAACGCTAAGACAGGCAGTAAAGTTCATCTTCATAAATCACCACTTAATTATAGTCCCTTTGATTTAAGAGACACAAGATATTTAGAGCACCTTCATATAGAATTAAAATTAAGAAATTCAAGAGAAGCGATGCTATCATTAAGAAAAGACATGATAGAAGGCAACAACAGAGCAAATTATCAAAATGACATAGACAGAATTAAAAGAGAATTAGAGCGCCCACAACTTCCTTATAGCACAAAAGAACATTTAGAACAAAGATTAAAAGGATACCGGGATTTATTTAAATTTTGAATAATAATATAATATTATTTCTACATAATATTATATTAAGAAAAGATATGATAGAAAGCAACAACAGAGCAAATTATCAAAATGACATAGACAGAATTAAAAGAGAATTAGAGCGCCCACAACTTCCTTATAGCACAAAAGAACATTTAGAACAAAGATTAAAAGGATACCGGGATTTATTTAAATTTTAATTAATACAAAATAATTATCTAATTCATTTTATATTAATGACCGCAGTATTAGAGAATGTAAATCCTTATTCTAAATATGGATTGAAAAGACGTCCAACGTATGATGAAATTATAGGTTTGATAGGTGAAAATGAAACATTAACAGGTCAATTACCAGACAGAACAGCAACAAGATTTAAAGCAAGTCCAGAAGGTTCGTTTTTTGATGGTTTAGACCACCTAGAAATTCTAAAAGAACAACAGAACAGAATTCACGAACGTCAAATGAGAGAGCTTATAATGAGACAAAATTTAGGAAGCAATACATATAGTTTAGCAAGGTTAAAAAGCCAACAAGAAGAAAGCACATCACCACAGGCAGAAGTTCAGACTGATGAATTCCAAACTCCTAGAATGCACGACGCAGGAACAGTGATGCAATCACAATTACAAAATGTAGCAAACACCGCACAAGAGAGAGTTAGGCAAACAGGTGAAGCCTTTGCACAAAATTTAAGAAATACCGGCTCTAATATGATGTCAATGTTAGGAATTAATAAGAAGCAACCATCAGCACCATCAGAAGCAAAAACTGAAAAACCAAAGAATTTACCAATGTTAGATGACGATGTTGAAACTATCATACCAGACCCAACAGCATCAGGAAGTATGGCGTCGCCATCAACACCGCCACCATTACCTTTACGGATGAAATGGAAAAATGATTTAGACAATACAAATGACAAAGATTATTGGATGCAAAACTACAAAAGTATAACAGTTGATGACATCAAATTTCAATTTTTCTTACGAGGAGTTGAAGTTCCCGCTGAAAAAGACATACAAGAAGAGTTAAAACATAAAGGAAATGGTAAAGCAAGGACATATAAATCATATTTAATGGATATGATTTATGATACTATTGACAATGGCGCGTGGGTTGAAAACATTTCAAGAAGCACAATAAGCCAAAGAAGAAGGCAGTATGGTAGATAGAAATAGATATACTAAAAATTAATATAGATTTAATATATCTATTAATGATTTTGGTCAAAAATAAATTAAAAAGATTGAAAAAAGATACAGATGATGATATGTTACATTATCTGAAATATTCACATCTAGATAGAACACCAGAAGAAGATGATATAATAGATTATAGACAGTATAAGGATAAAGCAACACAGTTCCCAGATATAAAAAACAGAAGCACTCAAACAACTCATATGGAAGATAAAGCAACTGATACATTAGATGATTTGCATAAAATAGATTACAAATATATTTTACTTGGTAAATCTAATAAATTGGAAAATGAAGAAAAGTTAAGAGGAAATTTTGAACAACAAGTTAATACATTTGAAGTAGTAGAAAAGAACAGAGTAAGAAGCAAGAGTGAAGGTAGTAGTAGTGGTTCTGAAAGTTCAGGTTATTTAAGAAAGGGAGTTCGTTTAGCAGAAATGACAGGTCACGGAATGATTAATTTTTCAAATTTAGCAACGGGAGCAATTAATGCTACAATGAGCTTAGCAGATTTTTTAGCAGAATATACACTACCAACACAACAAAGTTCATCAGAAGAACAAGAACCAGAAGTAGAAGTAGCGCCTAGTTCTTCTAATCAAATACCAAATAGAAGAGAGAGAAGTCGCAGTCGCGATGATACTGAATATGAGCCTGATGACGATTTAGGTGAAAGATTAATTAGAAGAGGTGCTTCAAGGTCAAGAAGTTCAACACCCAAGGGCTATCCGAAAAAGAAAGATTACAATAAGAAAAAATAATAAACAATGGTAAATATTTTTAAAAAAATATTTAGCATTCACGCAACAGGACTTATAAGAATGAAATTGTCACCCTTATACTTTCGGTTGCTTTCGTTTTTTGGCTTGGTTTCACCTTCAAGTTGTTTCATCTTTTCTCGTCTTGCCCTTTTGATTTCCCTCCAATATTCCCTCTTCTTTTCCATATATTCAGGGTCTTCTTTCATCTTGTGGTAATAGAGACGTTGATACAATGCCATCTGTTCCTTGATTTCTTCAATAGTCAAATCTTCAATACGCTTGGTAGCCATTATTACTTAATATATATAGAAAGTATGTCTTTAAGTAATTTTACTGTAATTAAAAATATCTCCTAAATGGAATTTCATTTAAAGGAATAATTACATATAAATTTATCATCTAATTTATGACCAAAAAATATATACTCAGAAATGTTAAGACCTTAGAAAGCATCAGAGACACTAAACAGGGCAGAGTTTCTAATGAGATAATGGAAAGAATAAACGTAGTGGTGGAACTGTATAGAGACAGGAAGATTTCACAAATGGACACCGCTATAAATTTGATACAGAGCATCAGCACAGGAACACAAAAAGAAAAAATAAAAGCACTACAAAAATATGACAAGGTGGTAGGAAAGTATGAGAAATTAGCCCCCATAGGCGAAAGGATGAAAGAAGTAGTAGCAAAGGCTAGGAAGGGAGCTAAAAAGGCACATACAACAAGGAAACTTAACAAAGAAATAGGAGAGGATGCTGTAAAGAAAGCAAGTAAAATTATAACAAATAGACTAAAACCAGAAAAAAAGAGTGCTTACTCTGTAAAATATATGCTATTCTCATTGGAAAATAGGACAGGTGCTAAAAAAAGGTCTTTTACAATGGATGGCAGGAACTACTACACGCTTTTAATAAGACCAGCCGAGAGACACGCAAACATCAAAGCACCAGAGTGGATAGAACAGAGAGTGAAGCAAAAAATAACAAAGTCACAGGGTGGAAACATGTCAAAAACAAATCCAATTTTCAAAAAGATGATGATGTTGATGAGGTCTGATTTTGAAGTCAATGAAATGCTTAATGGTGAATTTTATTACTACATTGATGCCATCAGAATAGAGAGCATTGAAAAGATTGATGAAGAAGGTGTTGAATTTAATGTGTTTGACGACGAGCTGACTAACACTGAAAGAAATAGTATTTATCATAAGTATGTTTCTACCGAAGTTGATTTACAGACAATATCTGACCTTAAAAGAAGCCATTAAAAATACAAGTGATGTCAAAAACGAATGTTGGATAAATGCACTCAAAAAACACTACGGTGAAACATTGATGAGACCAAAAAGAGGTTCGTTAGCTAAAAATATGACAAGAAAAAATACTTTAAAGTTAATTGGTATGACTGATGAGGAGTTTTCAACCAAAGGAGCTTCCATAAATCAAATGATAAAAGTTTTTCAAGAGTATCACCTACCAGTCAGACTTTACAACGTTGATAGTAAATTAATATACAAGTATGACGACGAAAATTACCACAGTAAGAAAATACCAACTTTCAATGGATTAATCAAGAACAGTCATATATACGTTTTGAATAACAACCTTAACAGCTTGAAGCTGTCAGAAGAAAAAGAAGGTAGCGCATTTTATGTAAGCAGTAATTACAAAATAAATAATAAGGATGAACCATTGAAGATTATGATGATTAAAGGGGTTGATGATTTACTTAAATTGAATGAATATGATGAATATAAACTTATTCTTGAAGACAATGATTTAAATAAATTTGCTTCTGACTTGGTTGATGCAGGTTATGACCCTTATGTAAGGTTTCCGGCGGGTAGGATGTATGAAATACGAGTGAGTTTAAAATTTGAAATTGAAGAAAAAAAGTTCAAAGAAGTAAAATATAGCATAATGTCGCAACACCTTTCAGAACATAAAATTGACGAAGACATCTGGGTAGATACAGAGAGTAAATACAATAAAGTTAACGAAGCCATGTTCAATTTCAACAAGATTTTTTTTTGTGAAGCTCATAAATCATATTATAACGAAACTGATGTGAAGATATTAGACGAGTGTAGGACTATTGTTCCAAATGGACAGTTTAATAATAAAATCTGTCTTAACACTTTTAAGACAATTGATGAGATTGACAACTGCAAAGCCTTTACAAAATCAGCAAGTGAGATTGTAAAAAATCCGGTGTTTAGCGAGTTTGATGTTTGGAAGCCATATTGTGGTATGTTGATGATGAAGCTACATTATACGATGATTGGATTGTAGATGAAGAAGGCAATACTGAACCCAAAAGAACAACTACAACTAAATTCTACATCTTAAATATGACAGCTTCTGCAAAAATGAGTAATGGATTTCGTTATATAAAAGAAATGCTGTTGCAAAATCATAATTATAGAATGTATGAAGCTTTTGAAAAAATGAAGAGTGAAGGTGTTGAAGTGTTAGGAGTTAAAACCGATGCCTTCTACATAAAGAAAACTGACACAAAGAAAGTCAAAAAAATGTTGGACTTTCATAATGATATTGGAGGGTGGAGAGTTGAAAAGGATAAGATGATAAGAATGCCTACTGAAAAATATTATTGGAAGCATAATGAGTTGGTAAAAATACCGGTGTATGAAAACGAAAGGTTGGAAATCAAAGATGAATGGAACAGAGAAGAGATATGCAAACAAATTATCAAAAAGAAACACTGTATGATAAGAGCCAAATTTGCAGGGTCAGGCAAGAGTAGTATATGTGAATATTTTAAGGATATGGGTTATAACGTTTTGTTCGTTGTTCCTCATAACAGGTTAGCGCAAGAAATAAGCTGTGACGCAACAACATTAAACAATTTTTTCAGAATACCAGTTCATAAGGATGAAAACGAAAAGGGTGGAATGCCTTATTTTGATTATTCAGATTATGGTGTAATAGTTTTTGATGAGATATATATGTCAAATACATATATATCAAATAAGATAAGGAAATTTGTAGAAAAACATCCTGAACTGATTATAGTCGGAACTGGTGACTGCAAACAGCTTCAACCAATAGAAGACTTAACCAACATACAAGCAAAAGATGTATACGCTGATAATTGTATAGATATAATATTTAAGTATAATATTTTTCTGAATATATGTAAGAGAGTAGGCGGTAAGGATACAGAAGAAGGTGATAAAGGAAGAGAGACAATAAATAATTTGTATGATGACTTTTGGATACACAAATTGCCAATGGAAACTATCATTGAAAAATATTTCAGATATGCCACTGATGTAATGGAAGGAGAGCAGAACATAGCATATACAAACTTACGGTGCAGGATGGTAGCAAATGAAGTTCGTAGAAGACAGGGGAAGGTGAAAAAATATGAAGTAGGTGAGGTTTTAATATGCAGGTTGTATAAGAAGGACTTATCGGGAATATTGAATGTAAATATCAGGTGGAGAATATTAAAAGTTGATGGCAATAAAATTACAATACAAAATATTAAGGAAAAAAATGATGTAAGAACCTATTACGACGGTGTGATTGACAAACATTTTATTTTTGGATACTGTGCAACTACGCATTCGTGTCAAGGAACTAGTATAAAAGAGAGTATGGTAATTCACGAGTGGAACATAAAACATTTAGTGAGTAGAGAGTGGCTCTGGACAAGTTTAACTCGGTGCAGAGATTTTAATAAAGTAAAATTCTTCAAGAACGATAAGTATGATAAAGTGATGAATGAAAATTTGATAATAGATTATTTTAAAAGGAAAGTTGATGGCTACAAAATGCAGGATAGAAAAGCCGGTAGAGAAATAGATGATGAAAATTATGTTAATTATATGTGGTGTATTGACAGGTGTAAAGGCAATTGTCAGAAGTGCGGTATTAAATTTGATATAGGTAGTAATGCGGGTAAGCTGTGTTCCAACTTCACCGCTCAAAGGTTAGATAATGAAATATCGCATGTAGTTGATAATTGTATTGCTTGGTGTGATTATTGCAACAAGAGCGCCCACTGAATAGTTAAGATAATTTTTTTATCTTAATTATTGTATAATGTCGTCAAAGCAAGATGTTATTAGTAAAATATATTTTGACAGGGCAGGATATGGCAGTAGGGCTACTACATTGAAAGATGCCAGAGAGAAAGATAAGTCAATCAAAAAAGAAGATGTAGATGAGTTTTTTAGAGAGAATGTTGAAATAAAAAGGAAACAAACTAGATATAACAGTTTTGTAGCACCATATAATAAACATACTTATCAAATTGACTTAACGTTTTTTCTGAAAGAAGATTTTAAAGTTAAGCAACAATTTTATATAGCATTGACCTGCATTGATGTATTGAGTAAATATGCTACTGCTATACCACTTAAAAGTAGAGAAGCACCAGATGTAATAGCTAGTGTTATGGAAGCTATTAAAAAAATGGGTGGCAAAAGTAAGATAATTTTTACAGATGATGAAGGTAGTTTTAGGGGTGATTTGTTTAAAGAATTTGTTGAAGGCGAAGGTATTGAATTATACAGAACTAGAACCAAAGCTCATTTCGTTGAACGTTTTAACAGAACGGTCAAGGATATGATTTTTAAAAGGTTAGATGAAGATGAGAAAAACGGAAAGCAAAATATACAGTGGGTTGATTATTTGAATGAAGTGCTATTAACTTATAATAATAAAATGAAACATTCAGCAACTGGTTTAATCCCCGCAGATGCTAGGAAGAAAAAGAATGAAATTAAGGCAATAGTAAATGTTGCATCAAAAGCAAGAAAGGATAGATTATATCCCGAAGTAGAAGTTGATGACAAAGTAAAAATCATAAGAAAGAAAAGAACTGGTGAAAAAGAAAGAACTTCTAATTACTTACAAGGAGAATATACCGTTGAAAGTATTTCTGAAAAACTTGGTCAAAAATATTATAAAATTACTGGCTTTAATAGACCACTTCTTCGTCACGAGTTAGTTAAGATTTAAAAATCCTATTATAGGAAAAAGGCTTAAAGAGAAGTTGCCTATATATATTAGTGATATAATGACATTAATGAAGTGTGGATGTAAAATTATTGAGGATGATATTCCCTTTACAAAACGCGTATATAATGAAAATTGGATAAATTTTGACCATAGATTTAGACAATATTTGAATGTGTGTGGCAATTGTGAAAACAAAGCAAAATTGTTTAATGACATTGAAAAAACAAAATTAGATTTATCTAAGGACCAGTTCATAATATTAACAGAAGAAAATGTGGAAAACGCCGATGAAGAAGAGTATGATGAAGAATATAAAGAACAGTTTAGAAATATGACTGATGAAGAGCTAGAAAGACATATAGGATTGGAAAAGGTTAGAAATGTAATGGAAGGGTATGACAAAGAACACGGGATAGACAAAATAAGAAGGCTTATACAAGAGATAAAAAATAAAGAAAATCAAACTAAAAGTTGAACTGAGAAATTACTTCATAGTATATCAATATAATATATTATGATGTAATATTTTATACTGAGTAGTTGATTGTTATGCTTTATTGGTTAGGATATTTGGTATGGTTGGTTGCTTGGATTTGTGTTTGTGGTGGTTAGTTGGTAGGATTTTTGGTTATGATTATTGGTTATGGTTATTTGTTCTGGTTTTTGGTTATTGGTTATTTATTGGATGGTTGTTCTGGTTTTTGTTGATGATTGACTGTTATGATTTGTTTATTGATGATTTGGTAGGTTGGTTGTTATGATTTATGGTTATGATTGACTGTTAGGATTTGTTTAATGGTTATTTATTGGACGGTTGTTCTGGTTTTTGGTTATGATTGGTTGTTAGGATTTTTGTATGGATGATTTGGTAGGTTGGTTGTGATGATTTATGATGATGATGATGGTTGGGGAGGGTGCTGGTGATTGGTTGACGAACTGGGGGATGACCTTCACTAGCTGTTATTCTCCCCTATTATTAATGGTTAACTGCTTGACCCAGCTTGCCATGTTGGCCGGGCCCACCATTGGTTCACAGCTTCCACGCCTTGGATCCCCCCCTGCACAGCGCCACCGCCCGTCGTCCTTGTGGCTTCGCTGACCCGCCTTCTGCCGCGCATCGTTGGTCCAGGACTTCGAGACCAACTCCTGGACGCACGACGCCCCGAAGTGACTCGCCGAAGCGAGTCGAGTCAGCTCTGGCGGTATCATTAGCCATGAGAACTAATAATATGATACTATAGTTATAGTTTCACATTACTAATATACTACTATAGTTATAGTATTTTTAAAACATTAGTGAATATACTGTATATTAGTTATAGCATTATAGCTATTAGTTTCATTGTACAGGTTACAGCCATTATAGCCATTTAGTATATTTCGATTGTTCCATTCACCGTTATAATGGCTGTCACCCATTGGGTATACCCAATCACCGTGATCATCAGCCATGATGTTGCTATTAATGGGACCATCAAACTATTTGTCGGCAAATATTTGGGACAATCAAAATTTGTCAAGAACTAAGCAGCTGTTGGTGATTCACCAGAGTTCAAAATATAAAATTCATCTTCAACACCCAACCATCCCCCAAATGATCATCGAGAAACCATTGGCGCTGGGGGTTCTTGGCCTATGGCCATCCCAGCAAAACCACTCCTTTTCAGCTGCGGGGGCCAGCGCGAAGGAGCCTCGTGGCGGGGCAAACTATGCGCAGCACTAAGATCCATGGGATTTTAAATGGAAACCATGGGATTTTAAAGGGAAACCATAACCAAGCTGAATGAACTGAATGATGGCTGACAAAGATGCTGGATAAACTGCTCTTGATGATGTGTCACAATCAAGCTTAATGAACGAAGTTGCTTGATAAATTGCTCTTGATGATCTATGTCGGATTTATAAATCACCATTTGCAATGGCCACCACACTTAACTTGGATGTGCACCAGACCAAACATGTTTGCTTGTGCTGAGATAGTCTCAGGGCACGCTAGAAATGCACACCAGTACCCAAGGACCACAACAGCTGCCATCTGCAGGTTTCAGCCGTCCCCAGGAAAAATCACCGATCCTGTATCAAGACAAAAAAAACACAGGTAGTTTCCTTCTCTCACGCGTTTGATCCAATCTGATCCAATCCAAACTGGGATGAGTGGTGTGCGAACAACTCAGAACGCCTCGTGTGCACCCGAATGTTTTAAGTAGCAACCTTTTGGTTAGGCCACTCCTGGTAGCTTTTTAGCTCCCCCTTTAAAAGGCTACAAGGATACGCCTGGCTCCTTAGCTCCCATCCTATCCGACTGCTGTAGGATTCCATCCATTCACAGTTTTTGTCAATTGCTGCTGATACTTAACCACATATGACGGCATATGCGTACAAACACATGCATGTACAAGCTACATATAGCTAGCTAGTCTAGGGTCCTTGTCATCATAATCCGGGAGACCTCATACTGATACTCATTGTTTAAAGAGCTTGTCAAGTGGGTGTTTCTCAGAATCGGGGAGCCCCAAATCATCCAATATTCACCATTCATAACCATCCATTTTTATGGTTCCCAATGACTTGAGAAACCACTACCTGAGTCTTGGGTTTAAGACTTTCCTGTAACGAAATGACCTTCCTGCCAAGCATCTCCAAGGATTGTGACCAAAATCTCTGACATGATCCTCTTGATCCTCAGCTGCCACTTGTTGTTTCCTTTCCACGCAATGTCTGCGATTCGGCACATGTGTGCACGATCAAAGGATCAAAAGTCCCTGGAGGTGCACCCTTTGAACCGTCTAAGCACATCGCCTTCACAGGTTGTCACACGGAACATGCTGCATCATACCATGATCTACCAATCAAGTTCCTGCAAATCAAGCAGGAGTCAAAGAGAACCCATCAAAAGTCCAGCCGTTGCATGAGCTTAGTCACCCTCCCTAAGTCCCAATCCCTTAGTAAAGAAACAACAACCAGCGATATACCTTTAGAACCCGCAAGCCGCGTCCGCTGAGCACACGGCATTTAAATGGTGGCTTCAATACATACAATTGTTGCGTGTACTCATAAAACACATCTGTATCAATGTGCTTGTTTATATATGTCTATTTATTTGTTAGTTGATTTGTGTACTGTGCATAACATGCATTGGTAGTAATGTTAAAAGGGTAGAGCAGCTGAAATAACCAACAGTTCGTGTGAATCATACCCTGCTTCCCTGCTTTCAGGCCCTGGCCAGGGTTCTTGTGTTTTGGCGAAGCATAAGTAATCATGGATGTGTACATGTTTCCCTCATCCAGTAAAACATGCTGGTGACCAAACCATGCTAGAAACTATAAGCACCTATGACACATGCATAAATACAAGTTGAAGCACTCTCAATGCAAAAACAAACTAAACATTTCTCATCATTATTGACTGTCACTTCCATTTTTCCATCATGAGCAAGAAAGCCCTATATATTGCTACATGTGTCATCTATATATTTTATTTTTGCTACATATCATAATCCTATAGATGATACATATTGAAAGCTTGGGTCAATAATCATTCCTATCCACACATATTGTGATGACCATCCGTAGCGTATTGTGATGACCATCATTTGGGAGATCCATAGCGGTTTAGAATTTCGGCAAGTCGTATTCCACTTGTAGTTGTCACTAGCGGAGATTCCAACTCAAGATCCACATGGAGATCTTTCTCAAAATAGGGGACCCCCCAAATCATGTGTTTTTAATCTTTACTAGTACTGAACCAACCATGTCGTGGTATCCCTCAGAGACACCACCAGTATGAAGATCCACATCCTTTCGCGCTGTTGATCTCACCAGCCCATGGTCGGCTTCACATCTGCACCGAGCTTTCCGACCCACTCCACTCGTTTCATGCTCTTCGGCCGAATGCTGCGTTTGCCCTGGAGCAGCTGCTGCCGGTCCAGTGGGGACTGAGGGGGCAACCATCACCCCACCACCCGGGAGAGGATTGTCTAAAGCATAGGTGATTCGACACAATGGCTGTCAACAACGGTGGGTTCCATGTGAGTCGAAATATCTCGGAATGGTGGAGGTCGGAGCATGGGGCAGCTTTTGTCGGAACACCGACCGGCAATTCTTTCGGGAAGAGAAGCTATCTATGGTTGAAATGCTGGTGGTTTTTTGCTTGCAAAATGTCTCTGTCAATCAGAAACTACTGATCGAGCAGCCACCCATGGTGCATAGCCTGATTAAGAAACACTCTTGGTTGATTAGCCAATGAAAAGCTGCCACGGAACACTCTCCAACTAATTACTATTTCCTGGCATTCAGTTCCTGCTCAGGAGATTTACTTCATGAATTAAACACAATGAGCTGTCAGCATCAGCCCTTCTCAAGCATCATCACTATCCCGAAAATCAATTCATAGACAGAGTGTTCGGAACTCTTTTGAGTCCTCATTAACCATGATAAACCATCACTAGCCACTGCTGACCATCATCAGCCACTCAACCGCTACTGTACTTAATCATTCAAAACCGATAATTAACCATGATGAAGAATCATTGACATTCATGGACTGGTTGCTGGTTGGGTGCCCAATCCCACAATCCACACATATTAGCCATCCAAATAATAACCATCAGGTATTATGGCTGAAAATAACACGTATTTAAAACCACCAACCAGCGAATCAACTATTATTGGTTACTGTCTGGTAAACTAAGCCGGTTGCGGAGTCAACATCCAGCAAGGAAATAGCGGCTTGACGTTAAAAAATGGTGATGGCCTTCACTTGCAGAGAGTCACCAGTCAGCCATTCCTATTTGGCCAGCTGCCCTGCAGCACCTTGGAATTCGATGCTTGGTTTCCAAACAGGAAAGTTAGCATTATACTCTGGTAAACTAACCAGCTGAAGTGGAAGATCCATCATAGAAATAGCTTGTTTTGGTCAGTTTTCCTGCAGAAAAAGCAGCATGTTCCATAGAAATGGCTAGTTTTCTGCGGTTTTCCTATAGAAACACAACATTTTCAAAGCTCCATGTCTTTTTCCCAGGGGTAAATGGTACTGCCAAACTTCCCAGGCCTTGGGTCGTAGAGGTGGCATCACCTTGGTCTCAGCCAAGCAATCGCTGACTGTAGCGTGCCTGTCTTGTGACTTAGACTGATCTCACCTTCGATTTCACCATAAACGATGGGTGAAACGGGAGCGCTCAGCGAAATCACGGTTAGGTAAAGTCTGAATTCACTCAATCGACGTGGTTTGTGTCTTTGTAAGCAACTCATGCTGGCTAAGGTCGCTTTACCGTGTACGACCACATACTACACAGTGTCACAAGAAAAATCGCATGGAGATTAGGAAGCATGACACTTAGATGGACGTTGCACATTTGCACTGGGATAAGTATGTTGTAGGGTAGATACGCAGCCAAGAACTCTACCTTGGACCATTGTGTGAAACTCATTGCGCAATTTTGAGGAGTTCAGCACTACTATGCACCAACAACCATGTCTTAAATGCTAAGGCCATCGATCAAAGCAGGCTGTGAATCCTGATGTGTAGCTCAGCAATTGTTCCAGGGCACAAAGCAAAACCCATCAAATACTGCCGTACCTTGGAATTTGTAGTTGATTATGTTGATGGTTTTCTACAACCATTTTTTCAGAGAATTATGTAAAACAACTGCTGTAGTTTGCTAGACCCAACAAACCCATCTTGCAAAAGTACCAAAGAAATCTCCGCCCAATAATATCCGTACGGCACTAACAATGGTAGTGTACAAGCCCTTCAAATTCATGTTTGCCCAAAACTTCATTTTTAAAGGTCACACCCTGGGACATGTAGCTGAAGCATCCAATTCTTCCGTGGGACCAAGAAGTTCATGGCAAGGGCACCAATTTCAAACTAGCAATGTATCCATTGCGAACATATTTGTCATTGGCTATCCATCCCTAGGGTTTGCTATCAGTTGCCTCCGACCCAGGCGAGGCATTCAAGAAAAAAATCATTCTCTGCCACCGTGCAGGTCCATTCGTAGGTTGTACCACAAACGTCCATATACACGATGAACGACGTAGGATCAAAGGCCCTACAACAATCAACCCATGGCATAATTGTGAAACCATCTAACCTACACCCAACATCATCTCTGAAGAAGTGGCGGGCTCTGAGTACATTGCCATTCATTTCACTGCCCGCATGGGTGTTTTTCAAAATAGGGGGACCCTCCAAATCATCCAACAACCATTGCTTATCAATCACCCAGCCAGTGAACTGGGTTCCCAATGGCTTGAAAAACAGCTGCATCACAAGAAAGGCACGCGCCCCCGGGTCCCCCCCCGGCAGGTTGGCGCATCACTTGGCAGTGGGTCAGTTCACCCTTAGTCCGCCTGGTTCCCCTATCATTAACCAGCCTGTTTTCCCTACTATTGTTGGTTTCTATCCCCCACTATTGGTTGGTTAAAGTCTTGACCCATAGCCATATAGTAGTTGGTATATATCCCCTATAATTGCTAGTTATCATCCCCTACAATTAACCATACTTACCAGCTATAACATTGGCCAATAGCCATAGCTGGATGCAGCTGGTATATCCCCTATTGTTGGTTGATATCTCCTATTATTAACAACTAACCATTGGTTGATTAATGTTGATCCATAGCCAAATCAAAACTTCACCGGTACCCCACGGCGCCAAATGGCGCATCGCGTTCGCCAGGTCACCCATTCCTCTCGTAGCCGATCCTCTGGAAGGACCCGACCCAGCTCCATCTTGGGACGAACCTCTGGCAGCACCGGCCCTGCTGTGAAGATTCCTGCCTTGGCCATTGGTAACTTGATATTAGTAGTGAATTGTTGCATATATAAATAAACAAGTAGATAAATAAATAAATATATATATATATAGATATATAAATATATATAGATATAGATATATCATAATTATCATATATTATGTAAACGAAATATGTAAAAATGTACATTTATACATATGTCATATGTATATATATATAGTTTCTTTTGCATCGAGAACGCGAGACATAATGAGCTAAATTACGTATGTGAACATATGATGTAGATAGTTACTGTAAACCCAAGTATCCCCACAGCACCAAGAAACATCATGCTGAGTGGGAAGGCATCCCAAATGAGTGCAGAACCAGTTAAAAATCCCTTTGGGTAAACTGAGAAAGCAGGTCGTCAAACACTCTCCTTTCCTAGGAAAGAAACACATACAACATGTTGATATTTTAACATGCAGTTAGGGATATAAATGAGACAGAACCATGGTGAACAAACTTACAAGATGGTGAACTAACCCCCATAAGTGTGGTGGTCCCGGTGCGTTTGAGTAACAGAGTTTCTTTACAATAATAGACCAACCATATTCAACCACTATATACTTGGATGAGCAGTTGGGGCTAACACTGGGACATAACCATGGTAAATAATCTGATTAGAGCCCCTAGAGTCGTGGTTAAACAACCAAGTGGGGATGCACGTCCAAATAGGAACCGTCTCAAAATCATTGACCTCCTATACCTGCCGGTGGTTATATACACGACATGCATCATACCTGGCCTGGATGTCAACGGATTCTTCCTCCTCGTCTTCATCCTCGTCCTCCTGCATCACAACAGAACATTGAAGCACTTACCAGATCTGAAACCAGGAAACCAGAAGGAAATGCACCATGAAACTTTGCCATCCCACATCGCTCTGCTCTTTGATCCATAGATGTTGGCAAGTCTGACCCTGGGCCATGAAACGAGGTTGCCATAGCTGACCCTTCTTCTTCATCATCATCGTCATCATCTTCTTCATCTTCATCATCTTCATCATCTTCATCATCTTCATCATCATCATCATCATCATCATCATCATCATCATCATCACCCTTGTCAGGACTTTCCATGTCTCAAACGCTGACAAAATTGTGTTTCGGAGTTCACACGAACGGTTTTCTTGGAATGCATCAAAGTTTCATCTTTGAGATGCCTATTTGCAACACCATTCAAAAAGTACCTGTGATTACTGATGGAATTGTCCCAAAATCATGTGTCACCATGACCATAGCTGGTTGACTATAAATGACTCAAATTCATCAATGAAGATCGATTTGGGATGCTTGCAGGCTAGCACAGCCATGTGTACACTTTTGGAAGCAGAAAACCCATTTGGCGTGGCAGTCGCAAGGCAATCCTCGTCTTCGGCAAGGAGCTCTTCTACATCGGTCTCCTGACATCTCGGTGGGGACGTATTCCAAAACTTCCAAGCGAACCATCTTCAAAACTATGGTCTCATTTCTGACTGCTTGGTGGGAATGCCCATGAGTCTGTTATGAGTTCCCCAAACTTGGAATAGCAGGTGTTCTCTTGGTTGCCCCCGGTTCCAAGCAGGACAATGTACGAGCAAGCGAGAAAGCTGAGACTAAGCAATCGACGTACCTCCCACACCCTGAAAAGTGAGTCTTTCCATCGCTATTGCAATGTCGTGACAGTTTTGGGAACTGAATTCGCGGTTTGGTGATTACTACCCTAGTAACCCTGAACCCATGAGGTAGCTAAGCGGCTCTACGCAAAAAAATGCTTGTATTGAGCAACAAATTATCGTTGGTGTATCATCATCGTTACTAATCACCGGTGTCAACTATCACTCACCATGAGAAATGATAGAAAAACACCATCCTCAACCGTGACTGCAAGCGCTGTCAACCATAACCAACACTGGGTTTGATCACCACCTGGCATGGTCCCTAGTGTGCCCAAAAAGTCAGCTTCCAACAGCAAGGTTAGTGCAGCTTCAGGATGAGTCAAGGCAACATGACCGAAACACTCGGATGGGAGATGCAGGCTGTTGCCATCTATGCGTCAGCAATGCTGCAACATTCACGCGTACCTGTAGCATATTCACCATGAGACACAGGCCGAACAAACATAGACTGCAACAAACCGCCAGAGATACACAAACTCATGGAGCATCATGGAGCATCTCTGAAGTCAACATGGGGCTCCCAAAAATGGGCACGTGGCACTCCTGGAACTCCTCCCTGGTGGCCCAGCGGGCCACACCAGGTCTACCTCAGCAGACTCGGGGTGATCATCCCCCGCAGACCAGAGACTCCACCCATGGGACCCCATCAGCTGAGTGCTGAATCTGCTCATGGCGAGGCCAAGACCTTGCTACCTGCATGGTACAAACATTCGCAGCAAATGCCAGCAGGATTCTGTTGGCAATCATTTTTTGTGGTTTCTTGAAACAGGGTACCCCCCAAATCATCCTGTTTGAACCCCATTTTTGGGGTTCCCTAGTGTGAGAAACCACCATATGAGACTCTGTGTATATAGACGAGCTTCCCCCAAGCCAATAACTAAAACAACCACTGCTGTTGAGAACAACACAACACCAGGCTGTGGACACTTGATAGGCAAAGCCAAAGACAAACTTGAAAACAGTATGGTGGTTTCTCAAGTCACAGGGGACCCCAAACTTGACGGTTTATTACCAGAAATGCTTAATAAACTGGATGATAGCTGGGGGGTCCCCTGTGACTCGAGAAACGCCCACATAGGCACAAACAAACCGAAGAACCACGTAGGACCACTTCCCCCCTGGAGGTGTCCACACATGAATCATGAAGGTGAACCCCAAACCAGCATCCACGAGGACGGCCACGCAATCAACTTGGACAACCAGGGCTGGTGCATGGCTGCTGGGGGTTGACCAACCGGGTCCCGTCAATTCAACCAACAGAAGGAATCCGTCAGTTCAATATCCAATGGGTAAATCTTCCTGTTTGATTAATGAGTCAGGCATAATGAATACATTCCATCATAGTACCATATAGTACATCTACAGTCGTCAGCTCTTCAGTCGCAGAAATCAGAACTCCAAAATTATTTGACAAAAGACCATCCTAACAAATCAATTCTCCCCACCAACGAGCCCCCGCCCCAGCTACCCCACCCACCCATATCCAGCTGAGGAGCGGAAATCCTCCCCGGCAAAGCGCCTGTCAGCGGAGGAGTGCTGAGTGGAGGACCTCTGATCCTTATGACTGGTTGGAATAGTTTCGTTTTTGGTGTTTTTTTAGCCTTTCCCTAGGGGTTGATATTCTGACTGATCGATGTCAATGAATGTCCATATGTATTGTGAGTCAGAATCTGCGGTGAGAGTCAGGTGAAGGTGGGGGCGCTGTGCCAAACTGAGGTCAATGGGACAACACGATGTCGCTTGCTTCTCGAAAATGGTGATTGGCTGCGTGCCAATGATGACCCACCTGCTGACAACCTATAAACGTATGACTAGAATCTGATAAGATAATTGATGATATGACTCTCACCTACAATTTTATGGATAGCTTATGATATCAAGTTGTGACAATTGCTTAACCATGACTGCACCTGCGATAGATGCTTTTGCTCTGAAACGAAAACATAGCGGGTCTTCCTATATACGCCTTGCACGTCTCTTTGAATATCGGTTTAAGTTGCATGTTCGATCCATGTCGCTATGATCCCCATCAAATCTGCAAACAAAGAGAGAATCGCCTTAGCCATTACTTGTTCTTCACCGAACTACTGTGGAACCTGTAGCATCTTGACTGGCTTCATCATTCACCGAGCTTCGGGTGTTCAACCTACATGAAATAGGTGGAAACAAGTATCAACCATCATCAACGTTTGTTTCATGGTAAAACATCCCTGGCTCCTTGCAGCAAATCCTCCAGAATCAACAGCTAGTCAATTTTTGAATCTGTCCAGCGGAGTTGCTGAAAGCAATTGGTCACAAACGACTTTTTTGTCGACACTTTAAACAAACAAGTACAATACATAAATGCTACAACATTGAATATTGCTGCAAAGCAAAAATCGCTGGTGAATGGACGTGAATCCATGCACTTCTCAAATGGAGCCCTGTATGTGGACATCTACTCGCGAACCCCTGCAGTCGCACAAGCGCACCTTCTACTGGACTTCACCCGTCTGGATCTACCGACAATGGTGGCAGCCTGTGGCTTTGGGGGGGG
>VSDK01017696.1:508031-525531 GCA_009767595.1 Symbiodinium kawagutii | reverse complement strand
CGAAGCCGCATGCGGAGGAGGACGCGGAACAAGGAGGTGTTGATGTGTAATCCAAATGCCTCAGTGGGGAAAGCAGTGAGCCACGCACCTGCGCCCGGCTGTTGGAGGAGCTGCAGATGCCCTTTGGCGGCTTCCCCGACTGTGGTACTTTGCAGATGAACCAATGGGGCTTTGCTACGCTGCTATGCCATATATGGCTAGGGGGCAGTATTAACCATCGATAATATGGGATAATAAGCACCAACAATATGGAAACCATGGTGAATGACGGGGGAACCAGGGGTACGGGGTGAACTGACCCACAGCCATATCACATAGATTTCTCCATCAATGGTCATACCTGCTGACCATCCCATATAGTAGCCATTCTTAATAGGGAAACTGGCCAGCTGGAGGGGTACACTGTTTTTTGACAAACCCATATTATCAAGAGAATGATGTTTTGAGGATAACATATGGGTCATACTACCACTATATTACATATTTGTTGATAACATATGGCCAAATATGATACCATCAACATTCGGATAGTGGATATAGTAATTTGGTCATATGATCATTTTTGGCATGTTTAAGTATTACTGTAGTTATCAGTTCATTGCAGGAGAACAACTAGTTGTGGCAGGCAGAACCGTTTAGCATGGATAACAATAGTAGTTTGCAAAATAACTACTGATGAGTTGATATTCACAAAGTTTTCCGTGAGCTACAATCAACAGACTTAAAAATGTGGGGTAGCACTCTGCCATATTCTGCATAATCCTGATGGTTCAACGTCTGCCCAAAATTGCAGCTGCCACAAAAAAGGTGGTGATAAAACCAGCGGCTACACTTTCAGCATGTGACGACGAGGTGGGTGTTTCTCAAAAAGGAGGGAACCCCCAGTTACTGTACCATCCTTTATATTACCCATTTACAGTAATAAACCAACCATAACTTTGCGGTCCCCAAACTGGCTTGAGAAACCACCAGGTGATTGTTACTTGCTGTTTCTGTTGATCTCGTGAGTGTCATCCCATCACGGCATTCCAAGCGTGCCTGCAACGCTGCGCACACCAGTTGGCCTCAAACCCCAGCACCCAAATCCATCCTTCGGGGCCCCCATGCGCAAGATTCACCAAATGCTAGGCATCTGAGTCACAGGTTGTGAGTGGAAGGACTCGCTAAGCATCTGATTGTGGGCAACTTTGTGAGTTGAAGCAGCTTTGGGGGATAGCAATGTGTCATCGGCAGTAGTGGCAGTCCACTGATCCTGCTTTGTTGACAGGTCTCCCCAAAGAAAATGCTCCACACAGCTGGTGCTGCCCCAGTGAACCCAATGGTATCATCAAGGGATCCTGAGAAAGACCTGGAGCCAATCGCGTCGTTTACTAGAGATCATCATGAGGGCAACCATCCTGGTTGCTATACCAATAGCTATACCAACAATGTGATTGTCATGCACCACCAGTTGTAGCAGAATATGAATATATTTACACATGTACATATATGTTGTATACAACTATGCGTGTAAAGTAAAACCAATCATGGAATTCAGTCTTGCCAATACTGTCGCATCAATAGTTTCCCCGCTTTTCATACCGATATACTTATATCATGATTTAAACATTTCATAGCAATATAGTTATACTAACATTTCATAAGCATATACTCATATATACCAATATCTATTTCATACCAATTTACTATACTAAAATATCATTCCGATATGTTTTCCATGTTATACCAATAATTACCAATGTATCATACCAGTACAGTCTTACCCATACTGGTATGGTATATTGGTATAACTAATACTAAATGTATGGTATAATATATTGGTATAATATATTGGAACCGTACCAATACTAAACTACCCACATTCCGCTTCTGCTTCTGCACCCTGAAAACCTCCCCCTCTTTCCGGGTGCCATCTGAATCGGCACCTGGTCACTGGAAGAAGTGAAGGCAACGGCGCCTGAAGATCGGCCAGGGCCACCGACTGAACCACGGAAAACATCTTGGTGCACAGTGAACATTGATGATTCACACGGGCAATTATAGGGTTGAACAGTATGAATAGATTGTGGTTGATAGGGATCAATAGCCTTTTTGGTTAATATGCAAAAGTTAATTTGATTCTGATTAGTCAATTTAATTATTGAGTTACTACAATAGTTAATTGCAAAAGTTAATTCCACTTGGTCAATCTAGTTGATGTAAGTAGCGTTTGACGATGGACAACGCATGATGATTGTTCACACCCGCTGACTGTGGGCAGTTCAGGGCTCGTACGCTTTTATTTATGGGGGGGTTTTAAAATTTGGAACCAAACAGTGGATGGTTGATTAACAAAAACGATTCATTGCAAATAAAAGGTGGTTCGTATACATAATGGGTTTGCTATAACTATTGGGGGTTGTTCAAAATCACTTCATCCGCAACAAACCCAATCGCCGGCCAATCGCGGTCCAACCGCGGTCCCAATAATTCCAACCGCGGGACCTTTGTGAACATATCTCCTCCAAAAACAAACGAAAGAAAAAGGGACAATTGCTCAAACTGGGGGTGGTTCCAATCGCCGTCCAATCGCGATCCAATCGCGGATTGGGTCGTATATATTCCCGTTTAGCTGTCAAATGAAACTTTCTATAAGCAAAAAGGAATTGGAGATGCACTGACATCATATCTAACATATATATATATATATAATATCCATTCTTTGCATTCCAACATGGCCAATCGCCGTCCAATCGCCGGCCAATCGCGATGCAGCATTTTCCAATCGCGCTGCTCTAATCAAACATCTCTCTACATAATTTATTATGCGGGTTTCCGGACGACTCCCTATTGAAAATTGTTTATTCAGGTAAAAGGTGGTTTCTTGCAATGGGGACCCCCAAACAAATGGTTGGTTTCTTGCTAGAAATGGGAAAAAAACTGGATGATGGCTGGGGGTCCCCTATGGCTTCAGAAACAATACCCATGTAGTTGGTATCTCCCCTATCGGATGATAGCTGGGGGTACAGGACACATATCATCATTGATAGTTTTCATGGATCATGAAAACTATAATAAGGCCTAGAAGGATAGACGACCATGACACCAAAGGATGGACAACTACAGTATCCGAACAAGGATGGACAACTACTACTTTTCTCCGAACACTATAATAAGGCTAATAAGGATAATTTATCAGGCTAAGAAAATCGAAGATGTAGCACCACCCCTTTCACCTGCGGTCGCGTCAATAGCAATGCCATGTGTGTTGGGTCTGCTGCTCAGCGAAGTTGGAAGGCTTGGAATTCCGCACTCAACAAGCGGTTGGATCTGATGCGGAAACTCAATGTTGCTTGCGTGCAAGTAGATGTTGTTGACGTTTGATATTCCCAGGAATTATTTTTCAAGAGAAACCATTGCCATGTTTTTGAAGATATTGTGTGACCAGAAGATCTTCTACAAACATTGCTGACCTTGTGACACTTTGTGTTCCACTGCACCGGTTTGGTACTCTGGTGGTGGTGGCTTTCTTCAGGCCGACTTGGTGATACTTTGTTACTTTCATTTCTAGTGAAGGATCGAGCCAAAACAATCACATCCAGGGACTTTTTCCTCGCATGAGTCTAGGTCATTTGTGTCTCTCGGTTGTCTCTCTCATTTTTTGCAAAGATCTAAATCAATACTATAGGCATGCTAATCCAATCCACTAGCGCGATTGCACCACAATTGAGACATTTTGTTTGCTCATCACAGATACAAAAAGAGCAACTGCAAATTGCGGTATTGGCTCCCAACCATCTATCCCAAATACATGTCCATGGAGTCCAATTTTTTTAATTCCGAAAGCCATGTCTGTGTTTTTTTCGTATCCCAAGAGATCCCAAGCATCATGAAATAGACAGGTAGAAAAAAAGAATCAACACCACGCTTCACAACTGCTCGCGGGGAAATGACTAATCACGGAACTTGAACAACTAAAGTAATTCAGGCCTCCAAAATTGTGCCAGGCAAGGTCGAGAGTTTGTAGCCCTTTTTGGGTACCGTAACAGCACCACAGTACTGCAAGTGTGTACTCGTATGAACCTTAGATACGCCAACAAATTATGCTTAATTAACTCCTGGCCCTCGGCCAATCATTGCTTGACTTTTCAAAAAAACAATGGCACACACACACACACAAGTCAACTCACATACTCCCAGGAATTCCAAATGGCAAACCAAAAGATCGAGGTATTTGTCGGCATTATCCACATTGTCGACCCTCAAACTAGATAATTCCCGTCAAACATCAACATTTGCATGCTTCCTCTGGACATCTTTAGACCTCATTATTTGAGTCATGTCTACTTGTGGGGCTATTGATGTTTGGCTACTTCGGATACCTTCGGAACCTTTGCTTGTTTCACTGCCACTGCCGATATTGCACCCAACTTTTCGCATTTGCCTTGCGCGTCCCAGTTACAGCGCCATCTTTGAGGCAGGTCTGTAGCAGCAAACACATAATAAAAAATTGAAGCCTATCAGAATCTATCAGAAAGCTGGCAACAAGAAGGGCTGAAGCTGCAAAGAAACAGGATTTTTAATCAACCAGATTCTGATGGCATTCAGTTATACGCTAGGTTGAAATCTCAGCCACCATGAAACTTTCCGTGGCAACTGAAGCATGGTGAAACCACCACTGCTGGGCCCCACACAGGGGTGCAGGGTGTGAGTCCGCTGGTTGCCACACTCAATTTGTCCTTGGATGTGTATTAAAAGGGTGGTGTGCCAGTGCCCTAAGATGGATGCTCTCAATCATTCCGCTGAATTACTGATTTCTCGATATTTTTGGTCCATGTGGTACTGTACTGATGATCTATGGTGGTGCGGCAATGGTCAGTTCACCTTTACCCTTTGATGTAAACAGTGCTATCCCACCAATCGGCATGTATGGTGTAGCGGGGGAGAAGCTGATGTTGATGGTCTTTGATCTGAATCCCTTAATCAACTCATTCCATGTTTGTGCTGCTTGCTATTGGTCCGAACCACCTTCGCTATCAAAGAACTAAATAGGTTCATCTCGCACCAACAAGGACAACAACAAGGACAACAACAAGGACAACAACAAGGACAACAACAACAACAACAACAACAACAACAACAACAACAACAACAACAACAACAACAAAAAGAAAAACGACGCAATCAATAGCACCAAGGACAGCAACAACAGCAGCATGCAAATATGGTTTTGCATTGAGAATGTATAATAGCTGCTTCAATCATCCCAAAAAATGGTGAAACATTCATCCACTTGAAACACCCCGACGACCCGCAACCACAGTTGTGTCCCTCAACCATCCCAAGTTATGATAATCCATAGTGAATATATGCACCCCGGCCAATTTTGGGTGTACATCATTCATGTTCAGTGTATTCCCATCGTGGATGCTGGTCACATGAAATGGGTATCCCGTTTCCAGATCGATTGTACCAATCTTGGCAGATCCACTGGCGACTCAACGACTCGAAAAATCAGCACCAGCTGGGACACCTCTCATCTGGTTGGTGGTTGAACCACCCCTATGAAAAATATGCGCAAGTCAACCAACCAATTGTTAATGATTACTCGGGAAAAGCATGTCAATCAAACCACCAACCAGTCATCCACGTCTCGCCCGCATTAGCACCGCAGCGAATCACCGCTTTGGAGTGATTGGATCGCAAGCGCCCGTGCTCTGAGACAAGGGCCAGCGCGAGCTCTTCCTGGGACCGTTGCACCGATCATTTGGCGGTCGAAACGGGTTTTCCCCATTGTGCCGATCATACAGGTTTTCCCCCAAATTGTTTTTCATAATAGAGATCTATGATAAACCAATGGTTTTCGGGGTATCCAATTTTGAACCACAACCATTTGTTATACACCTGGCGAACCATCAGACGACTCTGGGTGACAAAGTACCTACGGCACCAACCGGTGGCTGATTGAACTGGACGTTCATGGCTTGACCGCACCAGCCATGTGACCAGCAGTATAGTTGGGGACATGGAGATACCAACGTGTGAGCTCGCAAAGAGTCTATCTCAAGCAGTTCTCACACGCCACGGAGAGGATTGGTTGAACCCTGGTTGATTGGAAGTGGATGTCTTATTTGGTCAAACATCATCTGGCTGATCCACTATGGAAAAACGCGTGTTATCATATCCAATTTAATCATTTGATATCATTGAATAGCTTTTATGAAACCATATTAGTATCATTTAGTATCCATGTCACCTATTTAATACGGCCCATGTGTTGATCAGTTTAATCCTTGTGCTGCCGCAACTCATTCCGATCAAGGAGCTCTGGATCGCTGGCAACCACCAGGCAGTTATACCGTACCCGTGCGAACAAAGTGATGTATCAATCGCAGTGGTATATATGGTGGTTTCTCAAAATACGGGTACCCCGAAATCATCCTTTATCATAGTCATTCAAAGTAATAAAGCAACCATTTTTGGGTCCCCTACTTTAAGAAACCACCATATATAGTTATACCACTAGGACGAAAACCAGTGGTTATTCTCCAGCAAGTCTTGCCTGATGTAGTGAGAACAAACATGGATTCTTGATATCCACCCATTTCTCAAAAAAATAAAATGCAAATGGAATCTGCGCTACTAAGGACAGTTGTCCATACTTCATTGGGCCTGCCTTACTAGGCCCTAGGAGGTGATGGCTTTTCTTGCTGCGAAGCCGAAAACTGGCATTATGTTGCACGGGTCTTACTCGGAGGTATAAGCAGCTTGGACAAATAGCTCAGCTATAGAATTATAGAGTTGCCATTTTGCTCACCCACCATCCACAGTGACCCCCCGCCAAGATGTCTGCGGTCTTTAAGAACAAATGTATAGGAATAAAACCACATGTGAATGCAACTATCTGCAGATGTGAATGTACATGGATCATCCACGTAGTCATACCATCAGACAGTTACTGAGGCCACTGTGCGCAATTCTTTTTGGTGCCACCAGGCCAACAAACATCACAAGTTGTCCACAGGAACCTGTGCTGCAAAGCATCTCTTGAACCTCTTCCACTTGAGCTGTCTCAGTCTCCACTAAAATCCGAGATCCCAAAAAGGACGGGCTGACTTCGTCCCTGTTGGGTTCCCGGCTGCGCGTCCGCGGTCCTTTTCCTGAGTCAACTTGTCAGGGAAACCACCCAGCGCAACACGAAGGTGTGAGGATAACCACGCAGGTACAGTAGCTGAGAGGATCTCGTTACCAAACAGACGGGGAAGACTCACATGCCATTGGAGTTGATTGTGGTTAGCAACTCAACTATGATTTTATGATCATTGATGGTTGATCAACCATCTCTGTTTATCGCGGCTATAGGGCAACCATAGGGAAGAGCAAGCCTCGAACATGGCAAAAATGGATACCGCGAGGAGAACAATCATCCAGAAATGACGTCTTTGCACCCCTTGAAGGTAGCCCAAATGATGCCATGACCGTCGTACCTTCGAACCATCCAATAGCGGGGTCGTTGAAATACCAACGCAAAGTTTTGGGGTCGAGGTGTCTCCATTTTCGATCCTCATACGCGTCATCAGCAAACAATAGCTGAAGAATAGCTAACTCAACGACCAATCGTACATAATAATGCACTGAACATCACCTGGTTGGTGGTTTCAACCCCTCTGATAATACTAACTAGTGAAAATAAAAACGGTCTGAAACCACCAACCAGTCACTGAATCATGAACTGTTGGGGTCATGAACTCAACCGTATAAAGCTAGACGTATCGATTGAATCCTTGGGGTCACCAGCATGCCATGGTCAGCTGCCCTGTTTCTGGCTTAGAGAGAAGGTCACTGATGATCAAGAACGGTTAATCAGCCGGGTAAAGGGTGAAAAACAGAAAAAATGACAACATAGTATGATCATCAATGCTAGTCAACTAGACTATACTTTGTTTTATATGCCTGTGATATAAAGGGTTGACGACAACTATTTTGTGATTGAGTTGTAGATAACACAATGCTAATTGGTGACAATGATTAGAAACAAATTCTCATTATGATCCTTATGGTGATATAAATGTGATCAACAACGGTAGATGATAAAAGAAGCTGCCAAATAAATGCCATGATAAACTATAGTGGTCAACGATGATGACAACAGCCACCAATTTTCGGCGTCAACTGCCCAAATGGAGCCATACATTGCTCCAGCAGATCCTGTCAATGAAGTGCTGATGCAAGTCACTTTAGACTCAACACTACATGCTGCATCGACAAGGTTTGAAGATCAGCAGGTAACAACACACCGTCCAGGCTTCTAGGAAAGCCCCCGCCAAACGCCAAGCTTTGAAGATTGCTGGGCAACTGCACACCTTGCAGGCTTTGGTTGAACATGCTCCCAAGAAACCCACCATCCAGGTAGCCAAAGGTCAGGTGTTGAAGATCGGCGGGCAAGGTCACACCATGCAGGCTTTGGTTGAAGCCCTCGCCAAACGTCAAGCTTTGAAGGTTGGTGGGGAAGGTCACACCGTGCAGTCTTTGGTTGAATACGCGGCCAAACGTCAAGCTTTGAAGATTAGCGGGCAAGGTTGCACCATCCAGGCTTTGGTTGAACATGTCGCCAAAGGTCAAGCTTTGAAGGTTGGTGGGCAAGGTCGCACCATCCAGGCTTTGGTTGAAGTCCCGCCCAAAGGTCAGACTTTGCAGCTTGGTGGGCATGGTGACATCATCCAGGCTTTGGTTAAACATGTCGCCAAATGTCAAGCTTTGAAGACTGGTGGGCCAGGTCACACCATGCAGGCTTTGGTTGAAGCCCGCGCCAAACGTCAAGCTTCGAAGATTGGTGGGCAAGGTCACACCATTCAGGCTTTGGTCGAACATGCCGCCAAACGTCAGGTTTTGAAGATTGGAAGGTAAGGACACACCACACAGTTTCTGGTTGAAGTTCATGCCAAACTTTAAGTTGTGAAGATTGGCGGGCCACGTCAAATTATCCAGGCTTTGATTAAAGGCCGCACCAAACGTCAACTCTTCAAGATTGCACGGCAAGGTCGCAGCATCCATGCTCCGGTTGAACTTCATGTCAAATGTCAAGCTTCGGAGATTGGTGGGCAAGGTCACATCATTCAGGCTGTGGTTGAACATGTCACCAAGCTTCAAGCTTAGAAGATTGACGGGCAAGTTCACACCAGACAGTCCCTGCCTGAATCTCATGCCAAACCTCAAGCTTTGAAGATTTCTGGGCAAGGTCACACAATCCAGGCTTTGATTAAAGGCCCCGCCAAACGTCAAGTGGTGGAGATTGGCTGGAAACGTCGCATCATCCAGGCTTTGGTTGAACATGCTGCCAAATGTCAACTGTTGAAGATTGGCGGGCAAGGTCGAACAGTACAGTTTTTGGTTGAACATGTCGCCAAACGTCAAGTGTTGAAGATTGGCCGGCAAGGTCACACCTTGCAGGCTTTGGTTGAAGCCCGCGCCAAACGTCAAGCTTTGAAGGTTGGTGGGGAAGGTCACACCGTGCAGTCTTTGGTTGAATACGCGGCCAAACGTCAAGCTTTGAAGATTGGCGGGCAAGGTTGCACCATCCAGGCTTTGGTTGAACATGTCGCCAAAGGTCAAGCTTTGAAGGTTGGTGGGCAAGGTCGCACCATCCAGGCTTTGGTTGAAGTCCCGCCCAAAGGTCAGACTTTGCAGCTTGGTGGGCATGGTGACACCATCCAGGCTTTGGTTGAACGCGTAGCCAAACGTCAGGCTTTGAAGATTGCTTGGCAAGTTTACACCGTGCATGCTTTGATTGAGGTGTCCTGCAATTTTCAAGTTCTTCAGGCTCCGCGGGAGGTTGCGCAAATCCAAGGCCTCGCTTGGACATTCGAGCCATGTCACCCCATCAAGGGCCAATTCGTCTTGGGAGTGACCTTGAACGTGCAGCCATGCAAGGTATAAATCGGTTTTGCCAAATGTGCACGACAATGTCGCGTCCGTGCCAGCCAAACCTTGCTGTTGCAAGCTCTGATCCGGGCTCAACGTCGAAGCACCGTGATGCAAAGTGAGCTTCGCACCTGGGGCAGGCTACGACCATCCTGGTGAGCTCAGCCTTGTTCCGATGGGAAATTCCTGGTTGGAATTGGTTGGTTTATATTTGTGAAACATCCTGGTGGACTCTTCCATTGGTGAAAGTTCGGGAGCTTCTCAAAATAAGGAACCCCAAAAAATCGTCGGATTTTTATGAGTTATAGACAATTAAGATTGGATGATTTGGGGGCACGCCCATTTGAAGAAACTACCACCATTTTGATGCTGTAAGTTACCGACTCGCCACTTCTGGCCTGGCTTTGATAAAAGACTCTCCGAGGCCATTTTGTAGACCTCTCGGCCCAGGGTGCTGCGAGGGACTGTCAGCAACAATTCTTCTCCATTCAAACACCGCAGCTGTAGATCGATGTCGGAATGTTCTTCCCCCGAGTCCAAAGCCTTGTTGAGGTCGCTGCAAGCAGTTGACATTGCACAGTCGACGGGCCCCAAATGTTCGATTGGAAGTCCTACAGATTCTCCAACAATCTCAAGCGCTATTTTGATTTCAGCACACTGAGCTTTTCCAAAATTAAACTTGGAGAATAATGTGCTGAGGAGTTCAGCCTGGGTCCAAACAGCATGCGCCGGCATAAGCCGCTTACAAATAAAAGCTGCTAGCATTTGGCTGGGAATTGTTCGTGTGGTCCGTGTGGTCCTAGTAATTGAGCTGGTCCACTGGCAATAGTTGTTGAATTGGTGTTGCGGTGAGCGCTGGGTTCAAATTCATGTGCAAAACAAGGGCACACACGGAACCACAAATCATTGAGGGGTTACCTATAGACTTTGAGATCCATCTAAGAGCTACTAAGCCGAGTGAGAGGATGGTTCCTAATCTAACGCTGGACCAAGCTTGAAGCTGATGGCAGGCACAAGGGAGACCCATGTTGGCTCACGACCTGTTATGGGTACAATAGATGCACAACAACCATAGGCACAGTGCCTCATGATGCACACTATTCACTGGGTATTCCTTATTTAAAATCATATATAAATTGAAAATCAATCATCATCAGATTAGCAAACATTACTCATGAAAGCCCGAGTGAATAGTAATAGTGTGCACGAATCATCATTAAGCAATTACTCAGGAATATACACAATCACTGAGATGAAAAAGCCAATGAAAAGCTGGTAGCTGCGCGCTGTAAAAGCAAGCCGCTCATGTGTAGCAGGTAGTGCAACACATATAGGTGGGAGCACGCACCGGCACTTTGCAGGTGTACCCCATGTGCATTGGAGTATTAGTCAGGTTTTACCAGGGCATTTTCATACTACGCAGTTACCAATCAACTTCCTGGCTATCATCAGGTACCCACTGTCCCCTGCGTGATGTATCGCACTGCCCCCTGCGTCCCGGATTCATGTCAGCGTATATCAGGATGCCTTTCCTTGACCAATAAAGACCTAATAGTTTTTCGATATGGTTTTCTCAAAAACGTGGTAATTACCTCCAATGATAAGCCAAGGTTGAAAATGGTACCTGGGTTTGATCCTTGCTGTTCATGCCATGTAGCCAGGGAGAAACATCATTCCAATGATGGATATTTGATATTTGCTCCAAATTCAATGATTGCAAGCTACCCTGTCGGGGTGCCAGCCCGGTTGCTGATAACAATATGCTACAGATCTGATACCGTGATACTCCCAATACTCGCTGATACCTATATATACCTATTGATTGGTGGACAGTATATGCTGCAGTACAGTGGATGAAAATATATGGTTGAGTTCGAGCCAACAAGGGCCAGCACATGAGTATTGATGGTTAATAGCCGTTGGCTGGTGAGTTTTCTGGATCAATAGCATATCAACAGCCAATAAATATCAATGTTGGTTGCCAGTAAAGAACTGTTCCAAATAGTTATGAGTAACCAGCAAATGAAAAACAAATTAATGGCCAATTGCTGCTACTAACAGATTGATAATAAATTTTGAACATTGCTAATTAAATTTCAAACATTGCTAAAGAAATAGTTCAGATTAAATAACAAACAATGGCTATTGATTATTATAGTGTTGAATATCAATACTTAACAAATGGATTGTCATCAATAGCTATGTGAATGGTATATTGTCCCACATCTACTGATAACATGATTCAGTTTTGTAGGCAAATGCACCAGCACCATGGAGCACCTGGAATAGCTTCTATTTATGTATATCGATACTCTGTGAAAAACTGCTTGCTGGCTGTAACCTCCCTGAAAAAAGTATTGCTTAATCGACCAATCATTTGAAATAGTTGGGAAAAAATATGATTTAAAACCACAAACCATGCCAAGCTTTGAAAATAAACATGTTTTTTTTTCATACCATGAGGACTTTTCCAAATGTTCAGAGTTTGGGCACCTCACCAGCAAGAACGTCTGCCTGCTCGGCACCCCTGAGTTAAAGCCATCAACTTGTAGTCGTTAAAGCGTTTTCGATGGTTATTATCCTCTATCAATCCTTCTAATCTCTCATTAAAAAAGTTGAAAAAAAAAACAATTGATTCATAGTAAACAGTTTCTGCTGACTAGCTAGCGGTTTGTAAAAACAAACAACCATCAACTGTTTTAAGAAAGTATCAATCACCTGGTTCATGAACCAACTAGTAATTAGTTGATAAAATAAGCATACTTAAGGTCGTTTTTTGTTAATGGTTAATGATATTAAGAATCTAATCTATCAATCAACTAGTTAATAACGCCCAGCATCTTAGCTGGTTTCTCCGCAAACGCCGTTGGATGGCGTGGAATTTGCCTATTGCACGTGACGTGGTGGCCCCACCGGGAGCTTGCTTGACCGACATGCCGGCAAGTCACAATGATGAAACGTAAATAACCAGCTATAGCCAAAGATGAAAATTCATGTATTATATAGAAATAAATATGCATGTACCTTTTTATTCTTATTAATGCAGCCGAACTCATGCATGGATATGGCATAAGCAACCATGTCAATATATATATATATATATATGTTTATACATGTATGCAAATAACTATATATACATAGATATATATATATAGATATATACATATATAATAACAAGAATGAATAAAGATAATTATACATATTCAAACCACATCAGAACGGGCTTGATGTCAGCAACGCAGATCAACCAACAAGGCCAACTCTGACGTCCTCAGTCCTCACATTTTGGGAGCTACATGGTTCCCACAGCATAGTGTCAGAAAAATATCTCGCAATCCAGAAAAAATCATAAACGCACATGATCATCAACAAACTATCTCGACTTAAGGATTCAATCATTCTTGTCAATCAGTTGCTTATCCCATTGATGAAGATTATATTTTTTGGAACAATCAGTTTCATTGATGGATCGCTTTAGTTCAGGATGCTTGGCACCGAGAGTGATGCTTCGCCCTACGGCAATGGTTGATATAGGTCCAACGCATCATCCACCGAACCACGAGACGAGCCGTTCGCCTATGGGTTTCGGTGCCGCCGGCTCCACCACTTTGCCACCTCGGTGAACGAACGGTGTCCCAGTGCTGCGGTTGCATCACCAATGGTCGCCTAGGAATTACCTAGGCTATTGCTATCATCATTGAAGAACCGCTTGGATAAGGTTCAAGAACTGATGAAATTGGAATTGAGCAACCTGGAAGTTGGTTTAAGGTCAAAGGCACCAAAGTACTCCTGATATGTGATCTATTTGAGGTTGCATGTTTCCAGGTGAGTTCACCCGGTGCCCGTACTACCTGGTTAGACCGATTCCCCGCTGGATGGTTGTTGTAGGTTGTTCACTGTTGTCCTCCCAAAATGGCTGATATTGACTGGCATGAACCTTGATTCACGGCCATAAAACCGCGAGTCAAGCTCATGAACAGCGAGCAAGTTGCATCATGATAAAACAATCATGAGCTTTGACTAGCCGTCATAGGCCGTGACAAAAGAATCATCGTGGAATGATTCACCTGTATTCGCCATTGTTCACCATCATTACTGACAATCATTTAACATCATTGTTGACCATCATTATCAACCAGAATCAACCATCATCAAGCATCATCAACCATCACCGGCAATCATCGTCCATCATCAGCCATCATCAATCATCATCAGCCACCACCGTCATCAACCATCAGCAGCCATGATCAACCACTATCAAACATCACCAACCATGATCAGCCATCATCAGCCAACATCAGCCAGGATCAACCAGGATCAACCAGGATCAGCCAGGATCAGCCATCACCAGTCCCCTGTAGCTCCGCAAGCGTTCCCTTGCTTTGAACCCCAAAGCCGATCAAACACCGGGATCCCAAACGGTGAAATGAATGCCCTTAATTACAGAGGTTTCTGATAGTGCGCACTATATGAGGAAAATCGAGTCAGGTGTGCTCCATGTTCATGCTCATAGGATAAGCCAGCAAGCAGCCTGTTTTGTTTCGTGTCTACAGGAATGTGAATCTGGTTAGGAACGGAATTACTTGGTGTGGCAAGCAAGCGAGCAAGCGAGCACATGGGCTTATGTAAGTGTCCAGTCTTGCTTTAAAGAAGCATACACATAGTATATGTACTGCACTATCAACAAAAAATAAATATATGGATTTGCAAGTATGCACCAGTTTTATTACAACCACTTGATTACACCCCTGGTTCAGTTTCCTCACGAACACCATAGCTGAGCTCAGCACGAACGGGAGCACTTAGAGGTCTGCTGGGCATCGCTTTGTACGCCTTGGTACTTCAATCGGCTTATCATGAGAAATGCACTTGGAACATCTGCGGATCCAGTCATATAATTATTATAATTGTAGATTCTATCTAATAAAGCATGCTAGCAGCTTCTATATAAATATATCTATATAAAACATATACAATATTCAAGTGCATGAATATGTATAAAATGGTACAGTAGGTCCATAATAATTAACAATCAACCATCCATGAAAGTAACCATTAATGGCTGGCGACGTAACTGAAAAAATATGCGGGGTTTATTGACAGCTGGATCTCTCATTGGTTGGATGGTTGTGGCAACGGTTGTGGATTAGTACCCTGAACGCCAGATGAACATCCCGTCAATGACCAAAGTCTTTGCTGAGAGGTTCCCTTACCCAGTTCCTGGTTGATTAACAGTGATCCATAGTCAAATTAGTACACAAGGAGGTGGAACATCAGGACATGATCTTGGGATGCGGCAGCTATAAGATCTCAAAGCAGTAATGCCCACAGCCGCTAGCCGGTGCTTTGACCTTCGCAAAACAATGGCACTGGCACTAAGCATCTCAACCAACCTGGGAGCTGGTGACCCAGATGAATTCCCATCCCCTTCGGGAGTATGCAAATCAAATGTCGTTGAAAACACGGTTGAACTATGACACATCATGTCAACAAGATGCATATGCTGGCGATGATGTTACCGTAACACTTGGTGGGGACGGTGGCACTTGGCGCCGGCTTGGAGCCAGCAGCCGGTTGGCCGCCAGCCGAGGCCCGCAGGCACCACGTAGGGTGTGCACAGAAAACCACTTGAGTCACAACCGAAGAAGCCCAAGGAAAAAACAAACAAGAAACCATCATAAACCATCAATAACAACAAGATTTTAACAAACAGCTAGAAAATCAAGAAACAATGAAGAAACAGCGCAATATTTCAACAAACAAGAACTATCAATAACCAATAAACAACTCAACAAACAGCTCAAAAACAGCTGTGTAAACTTGAACCAAGCACCACCCACTCATCATCCAGCCCTTCTCCAGATCCAGGTTGCCGCGGCACTTGGAGGTCTGGGCGTCACGACGGCGGTGGTCTTGGCTTACTAAGCTTTGTGGTTATTGACCTTAGCAATGTACATAAGCAACCTTGGTGAGTTGTAACTAAGTTGTAACTAAGTTTGTAACTTAGGTTATTAACTTTCACTAAGTTACATATTGACCTTAGCTATTGACTAAGTTAAATTCGATGTACAACTCAGTTGCATGTTGATCTTAGTGGTTATTGACCTTAGTTGACTAACTTAAATTCGTTACCAACCATGGTATCAATGTTATCATTATCTAGAAAAACAGTTATGTAACAAAAATGGTTAGTTAATCATGATGAATCACAAAGAATGGTTGGCAAACAGCAGCTGTGAGATGATGGTGCTGAGTGAACTGAGCGGGTTTGGAGGTAGAGGTGGTGTTGGTCGTGGCGGTGGTGAAATAAACAAGTTACTGGCTTGGTTGATGTGAACATCTACATCACAACTTGGTGTTCACAATCACTTTGCCCATCTAACAACACGTTGAACAAACCACGAGAAAACCAATGAACGATCAGATCATCATTGAACCAACCTCAGGTGAACCAATTAGATTCTAAACAAGTTGATAAGTCAAGCCTCAGTTCTTGAGTGATTGCTTTAGAAAGCAGGAGTCATTGCTTTTTGGTCCCTGTCACAAACAATTGTCAGTGACATACTTGAGGTCATCTTTGCATGTGTACCTTTGCACACCTGGTACAACCAAACAACTGAACACTGCCCCCTTGATTAAGACATATTAATGCCTGGCATGATTGGATGAGAACAACAAAATAGCCGCAACCTGCCACAATACAAATACTTCTGGTAGACATAATGGGTACTTCCAAATCCTTGCAACAGTGGGTTGCGTCCCAAGAATCAGCGGAAAGAACATTCATGGCGTTGGGATGTTCGCAAACTGCTTTTGTGTTCTCCATTTGTGAACTACGAAAAAGGGGGGGGTTCTGAAAATCCGGGCACCCCCAAATCATCCGATATTCATCGTTCATAGTGTGAAACCAACCATTTTTTGCCGGTGCCCTATTTTCAGCACCACCGACCAGTAGAGTGACCCTGAGTTTCATTAGACAGTGTTGATTCAAACTTATGTCCCAAAACTTTCTCCTTGGCAAAAATACTAGCTGTATGCTTATTTGAAAAAGAAAAACAAACATCCATGTTGATCACCACATGACCTATGAGGCACTATGACATGTTTGTTGCAGGCAAGTCCGACAGTCGGCTGGAATTTGAACGGCTCAGAATGTTATTCATCATGGTGGGTTGTTCACAATAAGAGCCATTGGTGTGTGTTAGCATCATCTGGTGGTTGTTGGTTATCAACATGGTAATTCTAGGAGCCAAAAAATACTGGCTATATACATATGATCGAACGCAGCATACTGCACAAATAACACCAACACTGACCAGGATATCGCAAGTAATCAAATGGGTCGCAGTTGCAATGCTACCCACCATCTTGGTGATCAACACTCTTTTCATAGTTGCTCGCATTCTGAGTGGTAAAGATCTGGGGCAGGTTCCGAACCTACATGACTGCATGACTACGGCCTTGCGCCACAGCTTCACCTCCCGTCACCTGACGGAATCCCGGTCGTCCAAGCTGCTCTTGCGGCAGTGTATCCAGACTCATGCGCCTGGGAGACAACCTTAGCTGCTGCGGATGGGATTGGAACAAACTGGCTCGGCAT
>VSDK01017696.1:483760-508016 GCA_009767595.1 Symbiodinium kawagutii | reverse complement strand
TTGAAGTACAAGATCATCGGTAAGTAGTACTGATCGCTATGTATCTGAATTCATGCAATGGACGAAATAAAAGTGGGGGAGAGAGTGAGTAGATTAGTAAGCCAGTGAAGAAGTAATACATAGGTATGTATGTACGCATATACGTATGTAAGTACGTATGTATGAATGTACGTATGTAAGTACGTATGTAAGTACGTATGTATGAATGTACGTATGTATGTACGCGTGTATGTATGTACGTATGTATGTATGCATGCATGTAACATATGTATGTATGCATGCGTGCATGCATGGATGTATGTATGCATGCATGTATCTATGTGTGCGTATGTATGTATGCATGTCTATCTACCTACCTACCTATCTATCGATCTATCTATCTACCTATCTATCTATCTGTGCATGTATGTATACATGCACGGCTTATGGACGCCTTGAAATGTATGGCGCACTTTCGACACCAAAGGATACCTACTGAGTCATCACTCGCTTCTGCTGGAATGCATGAGTCGTCCATTTTTTTGTTCGGAATCTCCAAGATGAACTTTGGGACTTGCACCAGTGTGGCCACACTAACGAGTTCTTACGGTGACTGAACAGGCCGGGGTGAGTACCTTTCAGCGCAAAAGATGGGTCCGTCTTCTGTTTTCTTGTGGAAGCATCGCACAGAATTTGTGCCCGCCGCTGTAGATCTGGCCTCTCTTTGCAAATCTCAAGACATGGTGGTTGTGACCCAAAAGCATCGCTGTGCCACACTTGAGCCAGGAAACACTCGCTTTTCCGGCATAATATCATCCTCCAAAAAATCCAAATCCTCAATGTGCGTGTCCTCTCCTTGCGCTTGAATACGAGGCTGAGGCTCATTTCAGTTTTCAATTTGTTGCTACAAACTGGCTTTTTAGGGCTCGTGCTGAACCACTCTGCATCTGCTTGATGGAGTGTAACCACCCCTGAACATGTCAACTTCGGTGATCATTTTGAGGTTGGAAACGATGCGACGCTACACATCTTCGAAACCACCAGTCGGGAATGACAATCCGAGCCGAGCAGTTCTAGTCTGAGTTTCAACCGCATGACTGGTAGAAATTGCACCCCCTAATCCCTAGCCTTTTCACATTGTTTGCGCCCCCAGTGTAGGATCTACCGAACCCCATGGGTAAGCAATCGCTGCCCCCCCCCCTACTTCTGGTTCTATTGAGGACATTTTCCATCCTCCTTGGTTATGATTTTCTCAAGGAGGCGAAGGGCGAATCTACCTAGATTCATACAAACCAAATGGGGTCCATCTTGGATTGATGTGAGTGAAAGAAACCTACTTCTGAAGCATCCCACTTAGTAGAACGCAAGATATATGCCCCAGGGAGCTCATATCCATGCAATCCCGCAACAATCCTGCATGAAAACCGAGCATGTTGCGTCAAGGATACACTCGCACAAACTAACCTGGAAGTAGACAATCCACTATTTATATTGGTTGTGCTTATGAAATTGTGATTTTCAGCTTCCAGGTTGGTTTGCCAAAGTCTAACTTTTTTGGGGATGTTGAACGCTCAATCGAAAGTACTTGTTACAACATCACCATTTCATCATGCCAACATGGTGGATTTTACACACATTCTATGCAAATCCCAAATACACTTTGGATAAGAAAACCTGTCAATCTAACCTAGTAGTTGTGCTTAACCAGTAGTGTCGGTATGGTCACTATCCCCTACTACTCACCGTCACTCACCATCATCAGCCAGAATCATGGAATTACGCTTCATCATTCACCTACTATTCACCATCATCTACCTATTATTCACCATGATTCACCATTAGCCACTTTAAAACCACCCACCAGAAATCCTTACGGCACTGCTATGGCATGGATGTGTCCCCAGTGTTCCCCCCTCCCACTCCATCGCTTGAGAACAGGCTGTCAGCCTGGAGGTTGCTGCGCAATTCTTTCAACGTGGCACATCGAAGTAAGGAGTGAAACCGGTAGGTATAGACCTGGTATGTGGTTATTTTACAGATAAAAAAACGGATTACATAAAACTGATGGGTACCTTGATTGGTGGTGCATGCCATTGATTCTCATGGGCGCTTCTCATAATAGAGGTACCCTTCATTATCATCCTTGATGAAACATTTAAACTACTAAACCAACCATTTTTGTGGGGTCGCTTATTTTAAGAACCCCCCCCCATATACGGTAACTGATTGATATGGCTGATATGCTTGATATACTGTTGATATAGGGTAGATATGGTCGATAAGCTTCATATATGGTTGATATGTGTTAGATATGATATGGTCGATTTGCTCAATACATGGTTAATATATGATAGAATATGGTCGGTATGCTTAATTCAAGGTTGATATAGCTGATGGGCGCATTATGTGATGTGAACATATACAAATAATAAATAAATGGTATATGGCCATGTTTTATTTTAATAAATGGTTATTACATAAAACTGAAGGGTGCGTTGACATGCTTGATATAGAACAATCATTTATTGTTTGAGACATGTGCTAAAAGTGGATATTATTTGTCTCTCGTTGGGACATTAAAAAAGAAATATATACATACGATGTCCGATATATATGTATATATTACATTTATTTAAATACGATGTGCGAGATTGATAAAACCAATGTTCAATGATGATTCATCATTTTTAATGGCAACACAGGTTGCAAATAATGGCGGTCAATGATGCTTCATGATGGTTGGACTTGGTGATTCGCAATGGGCTGGTCATGGCTACTCATGATAGTAGTTGCGCACTCATCCTAAGCCAACTACACACAATGACATAAAATCCATCGAAACACGCAAGCTTACCGCTCTAGCGTGGCCCCATCCTGGTGACCAAGGGGGGAGGTACCTTCATTGCTGAGCCATGGCGGGAACTGATGACTCACCCCAAACAGCAGGGTCTGGGGCGAGGCAGAGCTTGGTTTTTCACTGGAAATCTGATGTTGATCCTCTTGGTGGATAGTTGGACGGTTCGACTCTCCGCATTGGAGCAAGCACAGAACCATCAACATATCCGTTCAAGTCAGTGAATTGACCGATGGACTTGGATTTCAAACATAACCAGGGTGACAACATGTGACAACGAAACTGCGACCAACAAAACCGAGCACAAACTCACACCCCAGAGGCGTGCTTCAGCATGGCACCAGGATTGACCCCTGGAGGCCCAGCCGGGCCTTGTCCACGGCGACGGTGCAGTTCCGAAGTTTTTTGTACATCTGCTTTACACAACCTGTTTTGCTGGCAAGGTGACCGGTAGGCCCCCAAGCTGTTGGGTAAACGGGATCATACTCAGGGGTGCTGAAAGTTATGGTAGACCCGGGGTTTCTCAAAATTGGGACCTCCAATAATGCTCGGTGTCTTACTTTGAATGGTAAATCTACTGGATGATAACTGAACTGGGGTCCCCTATGACTTGAGATACACACCCATGTATAGTTGGTATATCCCCTAGTATTGTTGGTCATCATCCCCTATCATTATTATTGATGGTTATCGCCAACAAGTTCTGGCAGATATAACGACGGTATCTTAACTTGTAGCTATGTAACTATGAGTTCGTGGCTCATTAACCAACTTACAACTAGCAGGCCGCATCTTACAGAGTCAATGGCACAAATCCGAGTAGCTCGGATCCACACGGTACATACATTAGTAAAGGTGCCTCATAGCTATGCTGGCCTGGGGCACAACTTGAAGCTAGAGTGGCTCAGCAGTGTCTATCAGTCATCCCATTTGAACAGTTGATCAAGCAGCCATGTTGGGAACCAAACTCCTGTGAAGGACCCCTTGACGCCAAGCCCCAGGATCAGCCAACCTCTGTTGTTTTACCTATTGATGATCATCATCAATCATCATGTTCATCATTGATTCACCATTGTTAAACATCGATTCATGATTGATTCACTATTTTCAAGCATGGATTCACCATTGATTCACCCTTGATTCACCCGCATTCACCATGAACCACCCAGTTCAATCCCCACGCCACCCAGTTCCAAGCATGACTTCCAGGTGGCTCTTGGGCAAATTGACGGCATCCGCCAACTCTTCCCGATCAATCTGCCCACTGTTCTCCGAATCCAGCTGCAACACCAACTCCTCTTCGCTGATGTCAAATCTTTCGCATGTCTTTGGTGAAGCCTAGCTGGTTATCATGGTTAATAATAGGGGATGATAACCAACAATTATAGGGGATATATGCCAACTATATGGCTATGAGTCAATATTCACCAAACAATAATGGGGGATAAATTCACCATCAATTTCATATGGAAAACAATGGCTAATGATAGGGGAAGCAGGGGTTTGACCCAATGCCATTTGTATGTAGATAATGATCATATTTGCATATTCCTTGATCTATATTTATAAGGTCACTTCCCCCCCCAGAACCGACCTCCAAGCAAGTCTTCCTTTGTCTGCTGTCAATAGCAACTCAATTTAATACATCTACTACATGATTTTCTATTATTGTGTCTGCTAAATACTTGTCTGGCAATTTCTTAATTCAATGCCAAATGCAATACCATCACTCAATACACTCATTCCAAAATTCCAAATTTCCAAAATTCCAAAAAAAACAGACCATACAACTCCAAACTTCCAAAATTTCAAATTTCCAAAATTCCAAAATTCCAAATTTAAAAAAAAAAACAAATCATACAACTCCAAAACTGCAAAATTCCAAAATTCCAAAATTCCAAATTTCCAAAATTCCAAAAAAAAAAACAGACTAGACCTGGGGAAGTTGATGTCAGGTATCCAGTGTATAGTCTGGTTTTTTTTGGAATTTTGGAAATTTGGAAATTCCAAATTTCCAAAATTCCAAAAAAAAAAACAGACTAGACCTGGGGAAGTTGATGTCAGGTATCCAGTGTATAGTCTGTTTTTTTTGGAATTTTGGAAATTTGGAAATTTGGAATTTTGGAATTTTGGAAATTTTGAATTTTGGAATTTTAGATTTGTATGGTCTGTTTTTTTTTGGAATTTTGGAATTTTGGAGTCCCATTGGTTCCTGATTGTCATGGTATTCTTCTGACATTGGGGCTCCAAGTCTTGAAAAAATTCAGAAGACAGCCAAAAGACTAATATGTCAAACTGCAAATTCTGGTTTTTCTGGTTTGGCCTGACCATAGTTCTGGGAGATTCTGTTTTTCTGGTTTTTCTGGTTTAGCCTAATTATAGTTCTGGGAGATTCTGTTTTTTTTTGGTTTTTCTAGTTTTTCTGGTTTAGCCTGACCATAGTTCTGGAAGATTCTGGTCTTTCTGGTTTTGCCTAATTATAGTTCTGGGAGATTCTGGTTTTTCTGTTTTTTCTGATTTAGCTTGATCATACAGTATTCAGGCAATACAGAAGTAGTGTATGAGTGCTATTAGGTACTATGTAGGTACTATGTAAGTACTATATAGGTACTATATAGGTAGGGTATAGGTAGTATATAGGTAGGGTATAGGTAGAATATAGGTAGTATGTAGGTAGTATATAGGTAGTATGAAGGGTTCATAAGTTGTATATAGGTACTACATAGGGAGCAATATAAGTAGTATAGAGGCAGTATATGGGAAGTATTCAAGCAGTCTGTAGGTACCATATAGGTAGTATATAAGTACTTACTAGGTTTTGCATGGATAGTATTCAATCAGTACACAGGTAGTTTTTAGGTAGTATGTAGGTACTGTATAGGTATATTCTGTAGAAAATCCGATGTTTTTATGGGAAATACCAGTAAAAAGGTCATTTACTACCTATATACTATTTGTGTAATACCTGGATGCTGCTTAAAAACTACCCATGTACTGCCTATATACTACCTATATGCTACCTATATAGCACCTATTTACTATTTATGCACCTATGTAATGCCTATATACTATACAGTACCTATGCATTGCCTTTCAATTACCTATACAGTGCAAATGCAACCGATATAGCACCTATATACTATATACTACTTATGTACCTTTGTGCTACCTACATACTATATAGTTCCTATACAGTACCTTTAAACTACCTATACACTACTACCTAAAATGCCTATATACTATCTATGTAGTACCTATATAGTACCTATACATTTCTTCTCTACTGCTTGAATACTACCTTGCTACAGCTTGAATACTACCTATGCAGTACCTATGTAGTACACATGTACTACCTCTATAATGCTTGAATACTTCCTATATACTACAGTACCTGTCTAGCACCTATACTACCTCTATACTGCTTGAATACTAGCTATATAAGCTGTGTCGCACCTATACAATACCTACATAATACCTACATAATACCTACATAGTACCTATATACTACCTATAAGCTGCCAATATACTACCTATATACTACTTATCTACCTCTATACTACCTATCTACCTCTATACTGTTTCAAATACTTGCCTCCTTCCCCCCTCCCCCACCTTGACCCTATAGAGGTAGTATTCAGGAAGTAAAGAAGTAGTGTACAGATACTACATAGGTGTAGGTACTATATAGCAATATTCAAGCAGTTTAGAGGTACTACCCATATTATAGGTACCATATAGGTAGTATTCAAGCAATCAAAAAGTACTGTATAAGTAGCAATTTCAATCAATATAGAGGTACTGTATAGGTAGTATTCAAGCAGTATAGAAGAAGTAGCTAGGTAATATTTAGGTTCTGTGTAATTAGGTAGTATTCAGGCAATCAGAAGTAGTATATAAGTACTATGTAGGTAGCATTCAAATAGTAGAGAATTAGATAGGTAGTATATAGATAGTGCATAGGCAGTATATAGGTAATATTCAAGCAGTATAGAGGTAGTATTCAGGCAATACAGAAGTAGTGTATGGGTGCTATTAGGTACTATGTAGGTACTATGTAGGTACTATATAGGTACTATATAGGTAGGGTATAGGTAGTATATAGGTAGGGTATAGGTAGAATATAGGTAGTATGTAGGTAGTATATAGGTAGTATGAAGGGTTCATAAGTTGTATATAGGTACTATATAGGGAGCAATATAAGTAGTATAGAGGCAGTATATGGGAAGTATTCAAGCAGTGTGTAGGTACCATATAGGTAGTATACAGGTACTTACTAGGTTTTGCATGGATAGTATTCAATCAGTACACAGGTAGTTTTTAGGTAGTATGTAGGTACTGTATAGGTATATTCTGTAGAAAATCCGATGTTTTTATGGGGAATACCAGTAAAAATGCTGTTTGGGTCGGTTCTGGGGGGGGGGGTGAGCATTTATAACTACCATGCATACGGAAACAAACAAATCTAAAGGTGGATTAAACGGTCGACGACATCTCAAGAGCCTTGGCATTTCTTGTATTTTTGCTGTTGTGTTCAGAAGGACTGGCAAACAAATGGCTTTTTGTTCTCGTGGCCCAAGGCGAGTAACAACACTTCGGTTGTTTTATTGTGCTTCCGCACGGCTGTTTCTCAAAATAGGTGAGCCCAAAAAATGGTTGGTTTACTATTATCAGCGTCTAATAGAAGGATGAACACTATCATATATGGTGGTTTCTCAAATTAGGGGACCCCCAAATCATCGCGTACTGATGATTTTTGATAATATACCATCCAGTTTTGAGGATCCCAATTTTGACAAACCCTCAATCTTGTGTGCGTTCTTATGAATGAATCTCTCTATTTATAGGTGTTTTTTCATGGTTTCCTGTTTAGAAATCTTCTGGTACGATGTTTCAAGATTAAGGGAGCCATGGCCAAAGCTTGTACATCCGCAATCAGCCGCCATGAAACCCTAAATTGAGATGCACACCCTTGAACTTGATTGAGACTTGGTTGATACGATGAATTCCACAGGATCCACATCACATTATCGAAATCCACAGGACAATCGCAAATGGTGTTCTCTCAAGTCATAGGGGTATCCCCAGTTATCATCCAGTTCATAAGACACTTGTAGCAAGAAATCATGCATCTTTGGGGGTTCCCTGTTTCGGGAAACCGCCAAATAGACCCACAAGTTCTTCCTCCAATGTAACAATTCGACCAATTACTTCTTCCCTATGCTTGTTGGAGTCATTATCCTCTGATATGGCTATGGGTCAATATTAACCAACCAATAATGGGGGATAATGACCTATCAATAACAAGGAAAATAATACTTAATGATAGGGAACCAGAGGTACGGGGTTTGGACCCATAGCCATATTAACCAGCTTAATGAAGTTACAACCCACAAGTCATTTCGCACACACCACGACCAGCTTCGGCTGACCCCTCAGCATTCGATATCACTGACCCGCACCTCAATGAGCGAAAAATCGCTGGCCACACCCAAGCCATTGATGGCTTCGGCCACGTCACCTGGCCGCGACCCGACGGTCAGGAACACCGCGACTCCGAACAACCGAAATGGCTGGGTGTTTCTCAGGTCCGTCCAAGGGACCTGCCAAATTAATCATCCAATATCAGTCATAGTATCAACCAACCGTTTTGGGGGGGTCCCCGAGTTTGACCAAACCTTGGGGCACAAGAATCAAATCAGATTTTCGAATCTCGGGTCAAGCTTCTTCAGAGTGTCAAATCGGTGTTAATATGGACCAACCTAGCATATCAGGGAGAGGTGAAGTTGAACTTGCACGCAGTCACAAGCCGTTGCTTTCAAACAGTGCTACACCAGATTGATGCTGACTTCGTACCATATTTGCCCAGTTCGAACGTGAGCATAGGAAGCTATTTATCATGCTGAGCCAGCTGGTGGTAAAGACTTGGCCATTGACCCCATCTGGGCCTCCAAATTTTGATGCCCTGTCACCCTCCTTCCAGGTATACCAAGATTCTTTTTGACTGAATCGATTTATCTTAAATCAGGTTCCAACATTGCTGATGGCTCCTCAAGACAAAATGATCAGAAACGATAATCACATACTCGTATGTGCTGGCATCTTGCCCTTGCATATCAAGAAATTGGCATTTTGCACTATATCTTTGGCGCTACCAAGCAGCTGCACTTAATCAAATATTTACGGTAAACACAAGCAGTTACCCATGACCCAATCCATGACTGTAACCAGCCAGGGTTGAACTGTTACCCAACAAGCATGACCAACCAAGTGACTCCGATCCAGCTTCTGCATCTCATCTGGCGACATCGCATTCAGCAAATCGTCAGTGTCCTGACGCGTCGTGTGCATCCGAGATGCGTCGTAGGCCAAGCTTCTGACACGAGCTTACGACGCAAATGATGGTGGTTGATAATAGATGGTCAGCTAGTGATTAAGCAAAAATGGCAGTTAATAGAGCAACAATAGATGAGACCAGCCAAGAATGGTTTATAGATGGTGGTTCATAAATAGTGGCATGGCTATTTTGACGGCTAATGATCTAAAATATAATGCAACAAATTAAACGAATGGCCAAGAATGGTTTATAGATGATGGTCTATGATAGGTGATTCACAATAAGTAAAACAAGGCTAGTTGTGGTGAAATGTGCTGAATAGCTGAGCGGTGACAGTTCTGTCAGCACGATGAGCCCTTTCCCAAGTGAGCCCACTCCAGTTCGCTTAGGGAATCATTAGGATAAGTACCAGCTGTAGTATGACTGGTTGGTGGTTTCAAGCACTATGGGGGGAAATAAACCAACATAAAATGGTAACCAACTAATAGTAAAACCAACAAATGGCTGATTCTACCATACGCACTATACTTTAAAACCAACAAATGATAAAACTACCATTGCAACCAGCCAGAACTTATTGGTTGAAACCCCTTATTAGCTAAAACCCCTTATTGCTTATTAGCTTTCAAAAATAGTTAAAACCCCAGTGACCCAGTGGTAAAAAAACATGGTAACCATAGTAGTTAAAACCCAACCAGTTGGGTGGCCTACCAACTCACAACTGGGAATCCCACAGTGGCTAGGCTGCTCACTGGTTCTTTCAGCGACCAACAACGGCACTGTGGTCTATCAGCTGATGATGGATGGTTCATTGAAGTTCATTGTTTAAACAAACGAGCTGATTGGTGGTTGAACCGCCCCAATGAAAAATATGTTTGTCAACCAACAAATTGTTCATAATTACTAGGGAAAATAAAAAAAAACATGTTTGAAACCACCAACCAGCAAGAAAACAACATGACCAAGATCCCAAAAAACACAAAGATCTGATACTGCTTGGTGAATAGCTTGAAATCCATTGTGAATTGCCCCAAATGGGGTGAGAACTTCGGGAATGGACTGCTGAGTTTATACAAAAACAGCAGTACTGTCACAACGGTACGCAACAATAACTGCAGCATGTGGTGGTTTCTCAAAATGGAACCCCAAAGTTATGGTTGGTTTATTTCTACAAATGACTAATATGAAACATGATGATGATGATGATGATGATGATGATGATGATGATGATGATGATGATGATAACTGGGGATACCCCCATGACTTGAGAAACCTCCATGTAGCACTCACCACCTTGCGTCTCAGCAGGCCAAGCGTCTTGGATCCGGTTGCCCCGGTACTTGCCACTGCCAGACTTGATCACTCGTTTGACCTGCCATGGTAGTGTTTTAGCGGGGTGGCTTACCCGGTAATGGGCGATGTCACATAGGCCAGGTCAGAAGTCAACATTAACAAAGAACAAACCATGTATTATATAATCTGGTTGGTGGTTGAACCAGCCCTGAAACATATTAATCAACCAACCAATTGTCAATGATCACCAGGGAAAATTAAAAAAAACTGTTTGAAACCACCAACCAGTATAATCACGATTTATTGTGTTGGCTGACAGGGCTGAAATGCATTGTGTTTTCCTTCTGTGTGGATTGGTGGTGATGAATATCCAATTTGATAAGCAACAACGCAGGGATACGAACAACAGCAGTGAGCATCGTTTGTATTGTTGGGTGGCAGCCCAGCATCACGGTTGGTCTATGATGGATGGAGGATGACAACTCAGACTTTACATTCACTGGCCGGTTCGGAAAACTCAGTATTATTATCAATAATTAATGGGTTAAAGGGTCGTTTCGGGCGTTATTTTTTGCAGTGTTTTGGAGAACTGGTTTGCTGCACTGTTGTATATTGTGCTGCAGATACTGTGCTGCAGTTGGTGCGGTGCAATTACTGTGAAGTTACTGTGTTGTAATTACTGTGTTGCTGTTATTGTGTGGTAGCTACTGTGCTGCAATTGCTGTGCTGCAAAGAATGTGCTGCAGGTATTGTGTGGTAGCTGCTGTGCTGCAGATATTGTGTTGCAGTTATTGTGAAGCTGCTGTGCTGCAGATACTGTGGTGGAGCTATTGTGCTGCAGTTGGCGTGGTGCAGCACGTTATTTGTAGCACGCGCACTAACTGTAAGACAGTAACTGGACCGTAGCTGCCAGACAGTGACTGCGGCACAATATCTTCACAATAAAGGTGGCTAGGGTAGGAGGGGGGGGGTCGTGGCAACTCTTGGGGGTTGCCCGCTCTGACCCCAAGACTTGCCACCCCCCCCCTACCCACCTACCCTAAGAGAATAAGAGAGTAAGAGAGTAGGCAGTTGCCTTCCTGCTTGTCATTTCCCTCAAGAGCATAGTTGCCAGTAGTTCTCTTTTCAAAAATTGTTGTAAGTCTTGTGCTGTAAATATTGCACTGCAGGTAGTGTGCTGCAGGCATTGTGTTGCAGTTATTGAGAAGTTCTTGTGCTGCAGATACTGTACTGCAGATACTGTGAAGTTACTGTGCTGCAAGTACTGTGCTGCAGGTATTGTGTAGTAGCAATTGTTCTGCAAGTATTGTGCTGCAAGTACTGTTCTGCAGGTATTGTGTAGCAGCTACGGTGCTGCAAGTACTGTACTGCAAGTACTGTCCTGCAAGTACTATGTTGCCATTTCTTTGTTCCAGTTGAAAGTTTGTGGTGCAGCTGTTGCACTGCAGATGCTGTGCTGCAGATACTGCGGCTTTACTGTGTTGGAAGTACTGTGAAGTGAATTGTGCTGCAATTTCTGTGCTGCAGATAGTGTGGTGCAGCTACTGTGATGCAGTTCCTGTGTGACAGTTATTGTGTTGCAGCTAGTGTGCTGCAGGTAATGTGTTGAGTTTGCTGTGCTGCAGTTACTGTGTTGTAATTCCTGTGTTGTGGTTGCTGTGCTGTCCTGAGCATTACTATGTATGTTTCAATTAGAAAAAAATCAAGCATGAAGGGACGCCAGAAAACACTGAAAAAATATTGCCCGAAACGACCCTTTAGCCCAATAATGATAGTATATTTCTGGGTCTCCTAAAGAGAACATAAGATAACTTTTCTACCATCAGAAACCAAGTGAATGCCCAAAAAACAAATGCAGCAATCGCAATTCAGCCGATGGACCACACTTCGGGAAGAGCTGACGGAGCCTAGAAACATCCCAGGTACCAGCTATAACAGTTGCGGACTTGTCGGAATGTCTCAATGCATCATGGTGCCCCGCCCTGCTATGCAAACAGCTGCTATAACAGTTTGGTAGTTAAATCCTGGTTACACCAGCTATAGCAGAAACAGCCAAGCCATACACCAGCTATAGCAGGTACCAGCTATAATGACAGTTGGCAACCCTGGATATACTTGGTTCAAGGAGACATCCTGATTATAGCTGCTATAATCTCTTATGGCTACCAGCTGTAGCAAACACCCTCGTGATAGGGCAGTGGGTCAAAACCCCGTACCCCTGTTTCCCCATCATTAAGCATTGTTTTCCCTATTATTACTGCATGGTTCTTATCCACCATTATTGGCTACTTAATTTTGACCCACAGCCAATAGTGGTGGCAACTCCATCTGCGTGTCCCTTCTCCGGCGGTGCACCTGCGTCAGAACTTGCATCATGCGGCCCATGCAGAGGCGAAGCTCTCCTACGGGCGCACAGCACGACCAGCGGCCACGCCGGCAGCCGGTCACGGTACTACCATGGTGGCCATCCCTGGCCCCTTGGCCATGCATAGGGAAAGGCACCAGCAGGGACACAGGGTGTTCTGGACAGCTAGGAAATTGAAATTCATCCAACTTAACCATTTAGATGATTGTAGAAGCTTATGATTTTTTCAGCTGATCTGTGCGCAACAGCACCAATGTGCTCAAGCTTTGGTCATGCGGATTTTTGGCTAATTGAACAAAAACCGAATTGGATTCATCACAATCTGGTTGGTGGTTTCAACCATTATTTAAAAGTTTAGTCAACCAACCATTTGCTTGTGATTTCTAGTGAACATAAACAAATGTTTGAAACCACCAGTCAAACAACAGCTTATCCAGTCTGTATCAACCCGATGGATCAAAACCGATCATAGCTCACGGTGTTCTTTCTGCATCTGGAGGTTCATTTTGGACCATGCAACTCGTTGCAAATCCAACATCTTCCAGCTCGCTTAACCTCTTGATCAGGCTGCAGAGATATGACAGCGCTATACAAAACGAAAGCATGACCCAAGCTATCCCCAAATAAACCGAAACATTGGCCGCACTGGACATTGCTGGTGGGATATTCCTTGTGACACTTAAAATGTTTGGCAAACGTGCTCTGGTGGGTGGTTTCAACTCCTATGAAAATATATGAGTCAACCAACCTTCAAGTATTGGGCAAAGTAAAGCATGTCAATCAAACCACCAACTAGTAGTTGCTTAATTAAGCATATTCTTGCTGGCTACTATCCCTCAATATGAACAATTAATAGCCATTATGAAACCCCCAGCTAGTATTTGTCCGAAGCCATCTGGGTGTTTCTCAAAATAGCGGTACCCCAAAATCATCCACTATAAATAGAACTAGCAATAAGCCAATCTTTCGGGGGTTCCTAGTCTCAGAAACCCAACCATCCAGTAGTAACTATAGAAATAAACCATCCTCAACTTCAAGTATAGAAATAAACTATCCATAACTTGAAGTATAGAAATAAACCATCCTCAACTTGAAGTATAGAAACAAACTATCCATAACTTGAAGGTACCCTTGTTTAAAGAGACCCCCATGTTGTTTTTGCGAAAGCTTTACCTCTCGGTGCCGGGAGGGAGCCGCTGCCAAGTGTCTCTCCGCCACCTCAGCGGCCTCCTGTGCGGCCGCAATCTCTCCTTGCCTCGCAGAGCCAAGCTATGGCGAGATCAATCTGAACCATCAATGGTTTACTGTTGTGTGGGGCGGATGACCAAGCGCATGTTCTGTGGAATTTAAGCAGAAATAACAAAAAGACATGCAAATAAAGAGTGTGAATTGCATTTGTTAAAATTGTGAAAATAATTCAAAGCTGTTAAGAATAACATGTGGTTCATATGGTCAATAGCTGAATTTGCATTATATCAATGGTTAATGTAATTGTTAATATGGTCATAGCTGGAGTAATGAAATGACCACTAATGCTAGTAGCCGGTGCTTCGTAACGAACCGTTGACCACGTACCGTTGGTTCGAAGCGTTGGTTGCCACCAGCGTTGCCGAAGAGCCTTCGATCCTCGTCCGTCAGCTCGGGTTGGAAAACGGGGACGTGTTGGCCTCAGGGGATGATGTGGCCACGACCCTGACACTCCATGGCGACGTGTGCCCTTAACCGAACATAGCAATGGAAAGTCTCCCAAGGATTGATGATTTTCCGCAATTTCCCTATAAAAATCCTAGGTGATTTTTTTGTTGCTCTGTTAGATTACCAGATTGTACCTTTAAAATGAGGCAAGTGTGGGTCAATACATCATATACATTATCATACAGTATTTGTCCGATGATGTGAAGTGGGGCCCCCCCTGCAACCATCAGCAGAGCGGTTGCGGCTTCGAAATTACACACTTTGGTCTGAGTGCACACACTGACGGGCAACGGTTGGGTTAGCCGCTGACAAGTAAGGACAGATACGAGACTGTTACATGAGGTGTGGCTATGGAACCAGACCAGACACACGCCAGTACGCTGGCACTTGGTACAACATCGGCATGTACCAATTGCATGGCTGTCTTGGCAAATGGCTGGTGTATGAAACCATCTTCATCATTTCAATTCCTGGCTACCGTTGGTTGTATCTAGCACTATCTAGCTAATTGCTATGGCAAAATCTTACATGGAACTCTTGCCATGCAGGTTGATTGGCAAAATTTTGATGAGAGATCTATGGTCAATATCATTTGATACACGGTGATATCAATTCTTAGACCATTCGAAACTAGCACACATTGTGCTCATATCATATCATATGCAATTTTATCCTGAATCCTGGATATATCTTTAACCTTGTACACATTATGTTCATAAATGTCCTTGTACCAGTAATATATGTAATATATATATATATATATATATACATCCTCCTACATCCCTCCAATTATATCCTTATATTCACTATTGGCTGCTTATATCCACCCCCATCTTCCCCACAAGAGAAAACACAGGGCCGCGGGCTCCGCACGCCGGAAACGAGTCACAAAAGCGATAGGCATCGCTCTTGTGCCAAACGTACCCACGCGTGTACTTCTTGGGATGGAACACATCGCCTGGAAATTCTGATCACAAAATGGCGGATGCTGGTGGATGCTGTTCAGGCCCTTGTGGATATATCTGATAGGTGGTTCAACCACCAACATGGGCGTTTGATCAACCCTGGCAGGACCTTTCCAGATTTACGCGGGATGACCATGCGGCAGAGACCATTCGTACAGGTCATTTATGAACGTCCCAACAAAGACTGGATTGGTCTTCAGGGGATGTTCACCAGGGGAACAGGGTAATCGCTAGCCACATGGCTAGAGCACGATTTCAACACCCAAAACTGGAGGTATGCTGGAAATCAACTTGAATTGTCCGCAAGTGAGCAAACTTTGTTTCCGGTAGGCCGGTGCCATCAAGACATGCTACTCTTGAGTCAGCGTTTCAGGAAGCAGAAAGAAAGTACGATGCTCTACTATGCAATTCAGTTGAACCATGAATTTCGGGGTCTCAAATTGGATCGTCCCGCAGATCGTCATATCGGGCGGACGGCTATCCCTATCCAATGTTTTCCCCATAAGCCATGCCTTCGCTAAAAACAAAATAGGTCAAAATAGCGGTTCTTCCCACTACATCTTCCAATGGTTGGGGCACTTCCTGGTCGATAGTCACATTGAGCATTGTCATATATAATAGGAATGAACCGGTTGCACCTGGGAAGGGAAACATCTAAGATGGTTGGAGGTTTGAGTTTGCATCACACGGGTTTACATACCATACACGAACGAACTAACCAACGAAGACTATTGCTGGTTTGTGATTACAAGTTGAACACCCTAAGCCATGCCAAAAATGTTAGTCAATCAACAAACCATCTTTCAACACTGGGGACAGGAAAACACGCTTAAAACCACCAACAAACTGGTTATTGATTTCGACCATCATTGACCCTTAAGTAGCCATGGATGGAACAAATCCTAGCCATTATCAACCATTGATTACGTTCATTTTGCATGAAATCTTCTCTATATCCATGCAAAGGCCGTCCTTGGCTGCCATCCAGCACCCTATCCCTGCTTGTCTAGATGCCCATCAATGATAGGTTCCATATCAATCATTCCCGATGTTCCCATGCAAATCACCAGCCATTGATGGTAAAATTGGGGGAATTTACTCCTATGAATCTCCTATTACCTAGGGTCCCTGCGAGGTTTGTGAACAAACAACGAAGAGGATGGCTGGACCCTGGTGGACCGGCCCTAGTTGCTGTCAATCTCGCCTGGGTTGCCGAAGACCAGCGACGTCAATGGGCGACGCTCCAGTGACAGCAGTCTGGACAATTTCGGCTCCTCCTTCAAGGGAAGTGTAGAAAATTGTGCTAAATCCAGGCCTCGAATATCCCAAGCTGTGCTGACGATGACCCTCCACATGGCCAAAATCCACTATTTAGACGCAGATTCCCACAATTACACAATGAAGAGCACCAGCCGTTTGGATGATAATATTGATGTTCTGCCTGTTCGATTCATCCGTCACTAGTTTGTTAAGAACTCAATATCTGATGGCTATAGTTGTCTTCATCCCCATTTAATTCGTTTGTGCAGGGTCCGTAGTTTTCAGGAGCTAACTTTTTATCCAAAAAGCCCACAGTACATACACCTGCAAGTGATTATACCATACAGATTCCATGCACGGGGTGGAAGTTTCAAAAAAAAGATAGCATATAGGAAGAGCGATGGTGTAGATGATGGTTGAAAGTGATGATGATGGTGTTTTTTCTCTTTTGGTGTTTTTGGTCTCTGATGGTTTTTTGTTTGTGGTGATTTTTGTCCCTGGTGATTTTGTGTCTCTGGTGTTTCTTGTCTCTGGTGATTTTGTGTCTCTGGTGATTTTGTGTCTCTGGTGATTTTGTGTTTCTGATTATTTTTGTCTTTGGTGATTTTTTGTCTCTGGTGATTTTTGTCTTTGGCATTTGTTTGCTTCTGGAGATTTTGTGTCTGTGGTGTTTCTTGTCTCTGGTGCCTGTTGGTCTCTGGTGATTGTGTGGTTGTGATGTGATGTGATGTGATGTGCTGTGCTGTGATGTGATGTGATGTGATGTGATTTTATTTGATATGATGTGATGTGATGTGATGATGGATGATGGATGATGGATGATGGATGATGGATGATGGATGATGGATGATGGATGATGGATGATGGATGATGAATGATGGATGATGGATGATGGATGATGGATGATGGATGATGGATGATGGATGATGGATGATGGATGATGGATGATGGATGATGGATGATGGATGATGGATGATGGATGATGGATGATGGATGATGGATGATGGATGATGGATGATGGATGATGGATGATGGATGATGGATGATGGATGATGGATTGATGATGATGATGATGATGATGATGATGATGATGATGATGATGATGATGATGATGATCTTGAACGTGCAAAAACCTGAGAAATCCCTGACTTTTCCTAGTGTATAGATCGAACATGTTGCAAAACCCACAGTTTTTGAATACTTGCAACATCCTCTACAAAAACGACGCGACCCCGCGAGTTCTTCTTTGATTTCTCTCCCAAATGTCGGTTTCGCCACAGCGCCGTGCAACTTTTCCAAAAGTGGCTCAAGCTTCGAAGAAATTCAACGATTTTTGGTCCTTTTAACTTCCCAACATCTTGAAAATGTACGTTTCGCCTAAGCGCCGTGCACTTTTCAAGATCTCATCTTGCAAAGGTGTCCCAAACGTGTCAGTTTTTTACAATTTTCACTTTCAAACGTGCGCTTCTCCTAGGCGAGGTGCAATTTTTGCCGATCAATGTCCCAAGTGACCTCCGCACCCGCCGTTTTACAGACCCTACCTTCTGACCCATCCCAGGCCACAAAACCTTGTAAAACAATGCAAAACATAGCATTTCGCTCATTTTCTACCTTCTCAATTCGCACCCGTGTAACTATCTCTGATCTGACTAACTGACTGACTGCAGTATTTCAATATGTCGGACGTTTGGACTTCCAAACTTCCTTTGATGAATATAATAGCGGCAGGGTGCGTCCAAACATCTACCGGCCAAGTGCCATCCTCCTGCTTCTCGGGCTTCTCTGCTTCAGGATTTGGCTTCTCCTGGCTGCAATATCTTGCAGCAAATGCCCAGTTGTGCCGTAAAGGCAAAGGCAGCACCAGGAGCACAAGGATGTGGACAACTTTGAAGCTGTGAGCATTTCTTGGTAAACAATCCTATCTGAGGACTCGGTAAGGATTCCTTTGAACGCATGCTAAACCCAGCCACTTCTTGGCTGTGGCCATCATTTCGGGACCATGTGCACCCTAAATGGTACACTGCACATGTTCTGACTGCTTGATACATCCTTTTTGCAAAAAAGATTGCTGAAAGAAAAGTATCGTTAAAACTTCTCCAGGTACTCAATCTGATATAGACAAATGGCAAAGCAGTTGTCCCCTGCTGTTTGAAAGTGATGTAGAGAAATATCTGAAAAAAAACACGTAATTAGCTACCACCGGCCAGAAAAAAATATTTACACAATTCATAATTCAGTTTTGTTTGTTGTTTTTGATAGCCACGTCCGTGTTCTGAATTGCACATTTGGCGCCATTCAGTGTTGCAAACTTTGGCCTACAAGAAGAACCAATTAAAACATGCTGTTGTTTTTGATGTGCAAAAAAACAGGACCAATGAACGTAAGTAAAAAGTAAGTAAGTTCATCCAAATATAAACTCCCGCACACAATGCCAAACAATATCAATAACATTGTTTAGTAGTTTTGTGCTTATTCTTGCCTATATGAAATTAACTTCACAATGAGAATACACCAAAATAGACTTACATACCTAGCATTTGGTTAGAACCCTCCTGGCAGATCCGGGCCTCGCTCCTATTTTGAAAGCTCTTTAAAGGGTGGCCGGCACTGGGTGCCCCTGGCCATGATCAGCAACCACTTTTTCGCGCCCCAGCTTGCCCACCTGACGCTTCCCGAAGCGTTGGACTTCGGGCATGCCCTTCATGGCCTCTGCGAAGCATGGTGAATACTCAAGTGAATAGTGGCAAATCACATGTAATTGATGGGTTAATAGTGGTTAATAAGGGTAAAATGTTTGGTTAATAGCGGTTAAATAATTGATGGTTCACAGTGATCAGTGGTATTTAAAAGTCATTAATCACAAGCTCCAATGCATAATGGTTAATGCTGATCTATGGTGATTGATGGTGATTGACTATTTGACTATTTGATGGTTTTCAGTGATTCACTTGTAGTAATACTTGATATTAATAATGGTTTGCAATTGGTAGTTCACAATGGTTAATGATGCTCAAGCAGTGATCACTGATACAACCACCTATCATCCACTACTATGAGGCATCGTACTAGGCATAAACCATGTTGCTCCGCCCTTCGTGTGTGTGTGTGGCAGGCTCAGAAACCAGGTCCTTTGGCAAACCCATGTTTGTATCTTGATTCTTCATTATATACTATTTGGTTTCTGAAAAGCCTTACATAATTTTGTTTATCACTTTTTGTTTTCGATAATCTCCAGGATGTGTCTGTATCCCCAACATATTGCTAAAACCCTTCTTGGACCTTGTTTGCGGCACGTACTGGTAAACCAAGGGCCGAGGGTCCCTTCCTTGTAGTTGAGGGGTTGGCTTGACAACACAGTGCCTCCTGTCGAACCACTGCCCAACATCTGGTTGGGAGGTGCGTTGGTAGCTGTTTCCGTTTCTCCTCCCGGCAAGTTCCTGACCTTCCTGACCTTCCTCCGCCTCTTCCTCCTTCTCCTCGTCCTTCTCCTTGTTTACCTCCTCCATCATCATCATCATCATGGCATGGGTCCGTAGCAATTCAGGCGATGGCCTGGTAGTAGCTACAAGCCCGTTCCCCCTTGAAAGGGACACAGCATAACGCAGCGAACTGCTTCTCCCAACCAAATTTGGTAAGAATCGATAGTTCATAGTGCATAATTAATGGTGACTAAAAGTCATTCATACAACCACCTATTATCCGCTATTGGGCATATGCTCACTAATCTTACTATGTAATCAACCACTGATTGATATAACCACTATGGATAATGGATAGATGATTCATGTGGGTGTGTCTCAAAATAGGGGGACCCGAAAATCATCCAGTTTATTAACCATTGAAAACAATAAAGCAACCATACCTTGGGGGTTGCCCATGGCTTGAGAAACCACCATATATCATAGCTGTTCTTCCATTATTGATGTTATTGTCCATATTGTCCCCTACTAATCCCTACTATGAGCCACTGGTTGATTCTTACTACGAGCCCTTCAACATCAACGCACCGAGTCTCAGCCGCCGGGAGTACCAGGGCTCCGTGCTGGCGGACTAGGAGGATTGCGCTGACGCTTGACTTTCACTGGCAGGTTGGGATGACAGGCCATGAGACATTCCTGACGCGCGGATGTGGAGGTGATGTGGTGGGTTGCTAATGAAAAATCGGAGCGTTTCAGGAAATGGTTAGTTTATCCATTTTTTTGTTGACGCTAGTGATCGTTGGTACCCAAAAAATGGTTGGCTTATTCATAAACAATGATTGATAGGGATGATTGGGGGTGCCTCTGGTCTGAGAAACACCCACCCGTATTGGTGGATACTGCCGAATGTTTTTCCATCATGGCAGCCAAAACAGTAACAATGCAGCCTGACAGCCAAATAGTTCTCTGGTCAAAGTCCACACGTGTTGGGTTTCTGAAAGGCAAAATCACTGCCATGTCATTGCCCAATTCTACTCCATGCGTAATCTTGGCCCCCTGGGCGAAAATCCCAGCTACATTTCCTAGGCGCATGATACGGCCGTGGGTGAGTACTCTGCACCCCTGGTGAAAATCACAGGAACTGACCAAACCCAGTTTGTTGGGATGTTCACATACCCAATTCTGGTTGATGGCTTCAAACCTTGGCAAATAGCCAGTCATCCCTAAATATAAGGGAACATAGAAAAAATTCAAAGCCACCAATCCACTAGATTTTGAACATGACATGTCTATGTCCCAGCTCGCCATATATCACCCCACAACTCATAACCATTTGCAAGCCTCGTATGTTCCAGCCATTGCCAGCTTTCCTAGCAGCTATTATCCAATCATGGTTGCTTCTGATCATAATAACTGGTAAGAAACTGGGAACGACCAACTGGTAATAACCAATCATTGGGCAACAACTGGGAGTAACCAATCATTGGATAATCACTGGTAGTAACCAATCATTGGTTTCTTTGTGTGTGAAATCCACCACGAACTGAGACGCTTGTAACTCTAGTCACCAAGATGCTGGTGGGATGAGGTATTCAGATCCTAAGTGACAGGTGAATGAGGGGGCGAACTGCTGGAACCAAAGTACCACGGTTGTGGGTACCATGGCTACTCTATGAGCTGCTTGGGAGCATGTCCTAAGAACCGGCTTTTCTGTGTCGTAATCTTCTCTGTGAGGTACCTCCAATAGACCATGAGTGTCTAGTCAGGGACGAAGATAGTTGGCCACACACACTCGCAACAGTGGCGTCAGTTGTGGATCCAAACATGTGCTGTGAAAGCTACTGGATCAGTTCAAGTTGAAGGTTCACCACAGCACCTGGCCGACTGCTCTCAGGGTTTCCTCCTGTGCGAACAGTGAGTACTTAGCTGACAATAGTTGTCACGGCCTGTTATTGATGGTGATCATACATATCAGTTGACAATAGCCATGGCTCAATGACTATTTCATGATGGTATCAGCGATCAAGCTTCAACTAATCGTGAAGCGATCATCAATTAACATTGGCTTGTTGTTCATTCCATCCCGTGATAATCGGTATGGAATCTTTTGAACATGGAACACTTGCAGTATGGGTGCAAACCGTCATGGTCAAAAGTCTGCATATCAAAATAAGAGTTCTGATAACGCCTCATAGACTTTCCTATCTGGCTATTTCCCTAAATAGAGGTACTCCCTAATCATCCATCCGGTGCTGTTCTATGGGACAATTCATACATTTGTTTGTATCACTGTATCATCGTTTAATATCCGGGCTCGAAAGAACCTTGAACATCACCAGAAACACGGCTTCGAGTATCATGGCAAGATCATACTTCTGGAAATCTTAGCTCCTTCCCTGTTGCTGAAACAAGGAATGGCTGTGTACGGGGCACCGCCACACTCGAACCATCTTTGATTTCCGAAGCGAAGTCAGCCAAGTTGGGACATCTACATCTAAGCTAGCCCGGTGAGGTCAGCTTTGCCGACGCCTGCACTATTTGACGTCTTGGTATGGATTGTTCCCACGTTTCCAGACCAGCTATCCAAAGGCCACCATCGCTGTTGTGGCTATGCGAGCAGTTTCCACTTGCTTGCTGGCTGGAAAACACACATATCACATCACCATCTCTACGCAAGGTTCCTGGGTTCCTGTGGTATGCCTCATCTCCTCATTATTCATCCACAAAGGTACTCAGACAACCAAATGTGCCCAAACACCTGTATACTCATCAACTAGTGATCCATGTGCATCTGACAATTTATTGATAGATGTATCAAGCGAAATTTCACTATATCCAGCCAATCAATGGACATCTCAAAGATGACGCACAACCGCATGCACATCCACTTGGAAAAAAGTGTGTCTCATGAAGATGTACTTCTCGGCGGTGAGCTGGGAAGAAGCATAGCAACAAACAGTGCTGATTGGCTACAAATGTTTCCGGATAGAAACGGATTTCATCCGATTTACGCATGCAATGCCAGTCATAAACACATGACTTGGTTTCAATATAATCACAAATAAATCTGAGCCTAAGTGCATATGTACAAACATGATAGAACACATAAAATTCGCATCACGCAGCTATGCAAAGCACATATGTTTTCCCTATAATTTTAAAATGGTTGGTCATTATTCCCCATCATTGGTTGGTTGTATAATATTGACCTATTGCCATATCTACATAGACATCTTCACCTCTCACATTGAAGGTCGGTAGGCCGAGACACGAGTCCCCAGCCCGCTGAAGTCCGTTTGTTCCTTCAACCTGACATGCTGGAAGTGCTTTAGCGGTGAGCGGTTGGGGTACCGGCACACGCACATGAGAGTGAACCGAGGCGGATATAACAAGTAGGGATACTAATCAACCAACAGTATTGGAAAACTATCTGCAGCGATAGTTCCGGTTCGAAGGCAGGTTCGAAGGAAAGAAAACTGTGGCGTATACAGTTGAAGGATAGGGCCAAGGTCACTGTTTTTGTGGATGTGATAATGGTGCTGTTTTGGCAGTCACTGGGATGCAAAGTGCTAACAAAAAACATTGGTTGTATGTTCACCATGCCCAAGCGACCTGATGACGAACACACCCAGCATCAAGCAGTCAGAAAGCAACCAACCAGCACAAATGGTCACATGTATTGACCATGTATTGATCATGTATTGACCAAATATTGACCATGTATTGACCATGTATTGAACATGTATTGACCATGTATTGACATGGTTGATTAACATAAAACAACACAGATTCGCCAAATTCGCTCAGCAAACCTGACATCTGCCGCTTCTTTCGCGCATGCTCGCTCTTCAAAGCGTTGGATCGCAATACCCTCCCAGGTCTCCTCCTGGGCGGAAATCACACAGATTTGGTAGGAAAAGCTTGGGAAATCACATAGGTTTGGTAGGAATCACCTTGCAACCCCAGAACTGCAAACAAAGTCGCTTCCTTTGCTGTGGAAACCGTCTATTCTGAATCGCCAGTTTGACAGACCTCGCCAAAAGGAGGCAAATAATAGCAGGTTTTTTTTCGAATCGACGGGACTTGCATATA
>VSDK01017696.1:453760-478760 GCA_009767595.1 Symbiodinium kawagutii | reverse complement strand
GCACTATTAGATAAGCACACTGTTGGTTGCTTATAGATCCCTGGGTAAAAGTTCAATGTTTGGTCGGCAACATGGTAAATCAAACCAATCCCCAACATGGTAAATCAAACCAATCCCCACGACAGTTCAAACCTAAGTTAGTGGCTGCATGCCATCATGCATAACTACTGATTAAAATCAAATAAGCATCACTATAGACTAATCACTCATCAACTATTGTCCAAACCATTGTAACTAACAACTTTTGTATATGAATATCCATCAATCATATCTAATCACTATATAGAACATCACGATTACAAACAATTTTTGGCTTCAAAACTCTAGTTGATACATAACACAATTAGCTTCTACAATAGCTAATTAGCCACATATAGACTACCTATATACTGTCAAGCAAAAAAATGCCAGCTAATAGTAAAATAGCTATATGATTAGCTAATTAATACCAGCATCCATATCATCATTGGCTGTACTTATCATATACTAATGTACTAATGTATGTTTACTGTATGAAATCACGAACAACAGTATCATTTCTATTGTTAGTTGGTATAACAAAAAGTTGCTGGTTGTTATAATATGTTATAATAATTTCTTTAAATATACTAAAACTATATCATCATTCAAACCAAAGGCTGCTGGTTGCTCATACTTGCTGACCAAGCATCAGCGTTGCAAGCTCCAGGACACTGAGGTGCTGGAGGTGAGCGACTGCACTCCCCAACTACCTGGGCGGACACAGCTGCCCGAGCGTCGATGGGGCTGCCCCGTGTGGGATTTGGGTAGGTTTCAGGTGGATTTCATGCGTGAAAACGATGGACTTTGTGGGTGGTACCCGGTGGTACCTCCAAAATTTGTGGGCTTTCTGCGGGTACACAATCTCCATGTACCTCCTTCGAGAATCAACCGATTCCCTTGAAAAAAGGATCGCTGTTGGAGGTACATGGAGGCCTCACCATGGTGACCATGTATCCGTAGATCATCCTTGCCTAAAAATCCCCTCAAGCACTGCCTTAAATGTCTGGATTCTCTACAAGTGCGAGGTCAATATTCGGGGGAACCCTTTAGCTTGGCACTGCGGTTGGTTAGTTGATCAGCAAGTGAAAGGTTCGTTGGATAATTATTTGGTTCGTTGATTGGACCGCTGATGGGCTAGGCTTGACAACTGAGGAACAACCAAGTCCTTGTACGATGATTGATCGTTGCATGATCTTGAAGCATGCCTGTTGATCCGCTTAACAATCAACCTTTTCCGGGGTCGGTGGAGGGCATCAGAATTTGCAACGAGCAACCAGCTCCCTGCAGCTCCCAGGTGCTGAGGCCAAAGTCCGCATCTGCATCCACCACAGCCATCCTTCATGGATGATGCCACGAGCTCCGTGTGAACGGTAGCAGATCAGCGCTACGAGGTGGTTGAGCTGTAGCGTGGGGTAGGGCTTGACCTAATTGATATTGCAACTACGATTCCAACTGTTAAACCAATGTCATTGAACAAGACCAAGAAACAATAGCACTGACGATCGCAGCAACAACGTTTTGGTTCTTTGAATAATTGATGGACCTCCACCGTTGAAAACAAAAGCTTCGGAATGGTTGGGAATATCATCATGACAAATACTTGTTGTGGATCTTTGGTACCTGGGGTCGGTCAACCATGTGCTGAAACAGTGCATTTTTGTTTCCGGGGAAGGGAAGGCAGTACATACCAACTCTGACAATGATACCGACGACATGGCTATGGGTCAAAACCCTTAGTCCCCCTGGTTCCCCTATCATTAAGCATTGTTTTCCCTATAGTTGGTTGGTCAGTAAACCCCATCACTGGTTGATTAATATTTACCCCTAGCCACACTGCTGGAAGCTGACTCGTCCGACAACACTGTCAGTTGCTGAGAGGACAAGCCTTGTAAAACAGCCTGCTGTGAGCCCTGCTGCGGTCAATTGAGACCATCAGCGGTGTGCGAAACAATGTCAGCCACCGTCATACAGTCCAAACACAACGTTTAAAGTTCGTACAGTCATGGGATAACTGGAAGGTAACATATGGATTTGTCCATAAATACCCCTGTTGCTGCCTGGCAAAACAAACGCGTCAGATCACCAGGCAGGGGTGCATCTCAACAAAAATGTTCATCTGACCCTAAGGCTGATTTTGTCATTGATTTCCCTAGTAACAACTATGAAATAATGGTTTGGATAATCCTTCCTGGCCAATTGCATGACGTCCCTTGCATTGTGAATATAATTACTCATGTTCAACCATTACCAACTACTACCAACAAACCGTTGAATTGATAATGAATGATTGCCAACGTTTACTGACCAATAATAACATGGGCAACGACTAATCATTACTGATGAACCTATAATAACAAATACAATTTCTACGCATCGTTGACCAGCTGGATGACAATCCCAGCATTAGTTCATAGGCACCAAGCTACGGTGAATCACTCATTCATTTGTTACGTTCCTATGTTTGTTGGCCACTCTTCCATATCATTAACCATCTTGCCGTTCAATTGCTATGATTTATATCCCACACTTCATGTACTATTGGTCGGCTACACCAGCTTTGACCCATGATTTCGATGCTCGTTCACGGTTCGGTTCTAGCCCTAGTATGGTTCATTACAGGATCACTTGTTGTATCCTTGCCATTGTTGGTTATTCCCCCGGCTATGTCATACATTTTGTTGGTCATACCCCTACATAGTTCGTTGGTGACACCCCTGTTATCGACCCTATTAAGCACTGCTGGTATTGCAGTACCGACCAAAAATTATACACCTCACTCTTACCCTATAACCTTATTTTGTTGATGAATGATGCCCTATCTCCACTGGCCCATGTGAGATCCATAGATTCGTACCATCCCTATATTTGGTCGTACATCACTATCCAAGGATGAACAAATGGTGGTTTACTGACAGCTGAAACTTCCATTTTTGAAGTGTTGTTGATGTCCTGAGCAATTGCTGCCTCCCTCAATGTTAGAGGGAAACGGTTGGAGCGGAAAGCAACATGATGATTGTTTCTTACCCCTAAGATCATCATTTGCCCAGTTGTTACCTCTGGTAAGATTGTTGCTAATTATTGCCCTACTTGTTGATGAACTACTAGAAACCATTGACTCCAGTTGTTAATAGCTATTACCGTAGTTGTTGCTATTAACACTCGTTGTTGATCCAAGTTGTCGTTCATTAACCCATCCCTTGTTGTTAGTAGCTTCCCTAATGTTACCCTAGTTGTAACTATATTGCCCTATCGACAACTGGTTGGTGGTTTCAACCCGTGTGAAAACCTTTAGTCAACCAACCATTTGTTAAAAATCACTAGGGGAACTAAACAACACCAACTACTTCATAGTCATCCAACCGATTTGGAAAAAACATCTTCAGTTGCCCCAAAGAACAAGTTGCGCAATCAAAAAAGATCCCTTGTTCTTAGTTGCTACTACCACTAGTTGTTGATCCAACTTCCTGGTAACTAGAACATCCCTTGTTGTTGGTAGCTTCCCTATAATGACCCTAGTTGTAACCATATTACCCTAGGGATCATAGCATCCCTCGTTCTTAGCTCCCCCTTGTTGCTCGGTGACCGCCGCAGCGCCCTTTTCACTCCGGGTCTCACCAGTTCTGCCAGCTCCACCGGGCAGCCGTGCACCTCAGAGGCTGACCCGGCAGGTCACCAGGGTCAAGGGACACGGCGAATCTATGGCTGACCTTTGGTTAACCACTGTGGTTGAGCCATATTTCACCATGGTTGATCACTACGCCTGACCTATGTTCCCCTATTGCGGTGAAGCCATGTTTAACCTATGGTTAGCCCATGGTTAATCCATGGTTAACCCATGATTCACGTGTGGTTCACCTCTGCTTAATCTCCGTCAATCTCTGATTCAACTATGGTCAACCTATGTTGATTGCTGCGCAATACTGCCACTGTAGAATTGCACACGAAATGAACAAAATAATCACGGTTGGTACGTCTCCCCAGCAGGGTTCGTCCAGAAATGGTTGGAGATGGCTTTCGATTTGCAAACGCATACCGAAAGGGACAATCCTCCAGGTTGGCAATATTGAGCGATACTTCTGTTTGAACCATTCGTCCATGAACAGGCAGACAGAGAGAGGTGAGAGAGACATGCGTAATATTCATATACATACGTGAAAACGTAAGATAAAGACGTGGCAACCTGAATAAAACGGGCAAAACATGTACATGCAAAATTAAAATCATGTTGTATATAACTATAGATGTACGTATATCTCATGTAGATGTCTAAATAAGTCCAAACATCCGCCGCAATTGGATATTTGGAGATGTCATGAACATTTTGCCATTCTGGAAGGATGTGGAAACATCACTCAAAGTCTCAAATGGTGATTTTTTACAATTGGGAACCCCCAAAATGGTTGGTTGATTGCTGTAACTGATCAATGCACGATGACAACTAGCGGAACCCCTAAGCCTTGAGAAACACCCGGGTAGTTGGTATATCCGATACTATTGTTGGTTATTATCCGTTAGTACAACCATTATCAATGGTTGTAACTTATACCCCACAAATTATGGTAGATAAAACATGATAAAACCATATTATATCTCACGGTAAATGCAACTTGTAGCTAGCTAACCATGGTTAGCTGTGGCTCATTAACCTCAACACACCGGCGCCGCCGCAGAAACTCCACCCAGCGACTTCCAGCGGCCGAGCTGCGGGTATCAGCTGACAGGACAGCCAAGTGCTCAGCGCGTAAGCTGCGGGCTCCTGGCAGTCCCGAGCAACCCTTCGAGGCTGCTAAGATGCACCAACATGGGAGGCTATCAACGTAGAGTATCCTCACACCACGGGTTCTTTCCCACGAGAAATGACTCGATTTGGGGGTCAAGACTGGTTGACTCATCCTGGATGGAACTATAGGGCTCTTGAAGGCACTTTAATCACCAAAATGTTTGGTGGGTGGTTTTAAGCCAGCCTAAAAAGGTATAAACATAATCAACCAACCATCCCAAACAAGGAAAATCACTTCAATTTCAATCAAAGCACCAACTAGTTGTTTTTGGTTCCCATAACCACTATCTATTGACCATAGCTGACCATCAAAAATCATGACATTTCCCTGGCAGCCCATGGATCCTTCAGCACCGAAGCGGCTCTACCGCACCTGACCCAAGGGCACTAAGCGAAGTTCAGCGTCGTCACCCGGAAGTGCTTCCAGTACCACCTGAGCGAAGCGCTTCCGTGGAGATGGTCACCAGGCATAGCTGCAGCGGCTCGTCACCGGATGCCCGAAGGGGAAACTAACATGGCTATGGGTCATTATTAACCTACCAATAATGGGGGATAATCACTTAATAATAACCAACAACAATAGGGAAAACAATGATAAATAATAGGGGAACCGGGGATACAGGGTTTTGACCCATAGCCACATGGCCGGCTTGTATGGTCAACTAACCAGCGATTTCCATGTTAGTTTAATGTTAGTTGGGTAAAGTAACTGAGAATTCACCATTGAAATCGCTTGTCTGGTAAACTGATGTTTTATGATTTTCCATGTTGTTTTCATGAATCCTTGTGCAGGCCCTGGTAGAATCAGCCATGTTGGTCAATGGAGCTGGCTACTCTGTTGTCAACCATAGCAATGGAGAATCCACATTGATCGCTGGTTTGCCAGGGCTTCCCATGAAAAAACAACTGCGATTTTTGATTGCCGTGCTACTTTACCGGAATGTAGGTCAAGTAGCTAATAATGATTCAAGATAGGTGAACAGTACTGATCATGAAGATAGGTTAGCATACCTGATGATCTGATAAACTGGCCACATCAAAAGTAGGTGAAGTAGCTACTGATCATTTATGACTCTTTATGTGGCAACTTCATGACAAAGAAAAAGTATGAAAAAGCATTGCGAACCAGGAACGGCGTTCCCAAAAACTATCTAATTAGTACTTGAGGACAAAATATTTCAAAATTGCAACATGGAAACCAGTTTTGAACCGTAGGCATGAAGGTTCCAGTTTCTTAAGAAAGAACACAACAAAACAAGGACCACAACCTTGCTGATTCACTTCAAACGCTACACCGAAGATGGAACATGGAAACTGATCATGAATTCGCAAGAAGAGGCTGGAAGAATCCAAGCATCCAATGCTTGTAGTTTTCAGGTGATTTGTTTCTTTAGGTGAATCTCTAATGATGAGTCAGTTCTTTATTGAACACCAATACATGAAGCTTTCTCATTGGTTGTCAGTTGGCCCCAACCCGAAAAACATACTTAATGTCAATTGGATCATCAACCCAAGATATGGATAGATATGGTTGAAAACAAAACACAAGTGGAACCACAACCAAGGACAACTAGTTGTCAATTCTTAGATAATTCATTGTCTTAACGGTCCATTCACTGTAGATCACGGAAACCACCTTGTATGAAGAATCCCTGCTAATGTCCTTCGTTGCATCTCCATTCACTGTTCAGCAGCCTGGTACTTATACTTTGTAGGGCTGTCTCATACTATCCCAAGCACTTGTTGTCCCAATTGGCAATTCCTAACCATGAATTCTGGACAATTCCATGTTGATCCTGACCCTGAATCATCCTTCGAGTAAAACTAGTTCGAAGGAACAAAAAAAACAACTCAACCACTGTTCAACCGTGGTAACCCTCCCCTTGTGCATGGCAACCAACGTTTGCCAACGCAGAGGGGCGAGACGATGGTAGGGAGGAGCAGGAAGATACCTGGTGAACAGTGGATACAAATAGCTGGGCTTCACCTCACTGGCAGCAGGAAACTATCTTCTTGTAAACAACGTAAACATGGGTGCCATAACTTCTGGTGATGTACGCTGCGAATCCAAGACATGATCAACCAGGGGTATCTGACTATCGGTTGTTGGCAGCCAGGGCTTGAAAAGAGAACAGGACATGTTCGTCTGGTTGGTGGTGATAAGCCATGGTAAATTATTACGGTTCACAATGGCTCACAATGGTTATAATGCTTATGATGATCATTTCTGATGACTAGTTGGTGGTGAGCTTTGGCATCGCCAAACCGTGCTTGTCAACCAATGTTTCAAACCACCAACCGTGGTGAATAGCATAACTTTCCCAAGCATTTGTGGGTCCCTTACAGCCAAGATGGATCCATCCCTGGCATCCAGGCTGGCATCCAGGATCTCTCTCGGGAGTCGAAGGGTGCCCCCAATGTGCGGCTTGCCCTTCCGGATGTTTGGGGGAGATCGGAGCGTCATCGGTTCTGCACTGGTTGGTTCAACTTGGGATTGCCAGTGCACTGAGGATGACATGCAAATATCACTCAAGCTGGTGTAGATTAGCAGAAAGTTCTGAAACAAAGATCTGGTTGTGTCAAGTTGTTTGTCTAGTCTGAGTGATCTCCACACTCAGAATGTAGACAATTGATGACAATTGTGCAATGTAACATGACCTTGAACTTTGATTCTCTGCTTCCACTCTTAGCCATGCAACTACTCAAGTTTGCAACCTGTTTGGGACCATGATCGTAGCTATGAAGAATCCATTGCTGGACACTGCGGATTTGGCTGGTTCATCTTGATAACTTGAATTAAGGTTGACAACGGTGCAAATCAGTGTTTCTCAACACAGGGGACCCCCAAAATCATCCACTATTAAGCATTTATAGTAATAAACCGACTATTTTTTGGGGTTCCCCATTCTAAGAAACCATTAGATGGAATCCAAACTCATACAGATGTGACAAACACCCACACCCAGGATCACCCAGCACTGAGTTCTTTCCCTGACCCCGGAGCTGGCCTCTTGTTGCTCTTACCTAAACCTTGGCTGCCAGGCGTGTACACCATTGAGAGCTGGGGCTTTACTCAGAAAATATGGCGATTTTCAGCTTCCAAGTTTCGAGCTTCCAATTGGGATTTGGATATAATGGTTCAGCTTCCCATTTTCAGCTTCCAATTGCAGCTACCATATTCGGAACGAGGGTAAATGCGACCTGAATTCCTCATGGGATTTGAATATAATGGTTGCTGGACACACTGTATCCGGTCATTCTAGTTTTGCACGTAAACTGGTTTGAGTATGTGACCAGGCAGACCAGCTGATCTGAAGTACCAGACATTTTTGATAGTGGACCAAAAAACCACTACCAATTGGTTAGGCCACTTCTGGTAGCTCATTGCATCCCCCTTTCAATGGCCAGAACGGGATACCCCGGCTCCGAATCGCTTCCTCCCAACCACCAGCCGGGTAAATCTTACGGTATGGAACTCATTCCAACATGTAAGGGAAGCCTGGCCATTAGGGACCATTAGGGAAAGCAATGAGTGCAACTGTTTTGGTTTACTGGGATTCTAAAGAATGGCAAATCCAGCACCTTCGATGGCCTCAGTGAATTGTTTCGAATCTCAAAAAGTGTCTTGCCGTGTTAACCCAAAAATATGGGCCAACTCATTTCAAACAGATCCTCAATAGCTGGACTTGTTCCAACAAATCCTCAATAGCTGGGTGTATGAAACTCTCGACATAAATTGCTCGGCTCTCTGAGATGCTGTCGTAGTTGCATCAGGAGTACCGTTGAAGTTCCCATCGCCACAGATTTGGGAGATCGTCCCTAGTGTGGGAGACAACCAATTTGGGGCACTGTCCACAGCAACGCAGTACATAAATATGTATTCTGTAAACATATAATTAAATGTAAATGTACATTTTGATTTAAGACATAGCATGTGTATACTTATTCATTCAACTACATGTGTGGGCTGTGCAGTACACATTTAAACAATATTTGGTAAGGGTGCCCACAAAAACTGGTACCTGTCGCCTGTCACCCTAGCGAACTTTGCTTGGCAGTGTGTCAAATTCACAGAGTAGGTAATCAGCACAACCAACAATATGCACTGGAAGTACCTCAGCGGGTGAATCACAATTGCTTAGAACAAACCCAGTAACAAGTACTGATGATGTTTACAGTGAACTGTCACATCCAATCTTACCAGCTCGAAAATGATAAAGAACAATCGCCAACCAAAAAAATAGAACCTCCGCAGCCGGTGCCAACGGCTCAACTCGTCCACTGACCCCTACACCGTCCACACAGCTGCAACCTTTTGGCACAATCGTTTCGCTGGGTTTGGCTGTCAAACAGTGCTGCGAAAATCGCAACTGCCGATGTGCAGGAGTTGAACCCTATGATTTTGGAGAACTTGGCAGCTGATATACTTAAACAAAGGAGCCTAGTCACATCATGTCACGTCACATTTTAGGCTTCAAGCACTACACACAGCTGTAGGAAAGCTTCGCTGACAGGACCTCACCATGTCATGGAGGGTGATCCATCACCTTGGGTAGTCCAGGAGTTTTTTTAAAATACCGGTTGTGTTTTGCACACCGCTGGTGGCAACAAAAATCAATGCCCAATAATTCGCAGGGAACCAACCGGCCTAAGGTAGATCCACATGAGGTCCATGGCACCTTTGCACCACTTTCGAGATTCCCTTCAACAAATCGTTTCAACCAACGGTTTCCAGTCAGGGACGTATTCAAGGTCATGGGTTTGTCCAATTAGCTGGTGGGCTATGATGATCATGTTGCCATTGTTGGGGGGTGCCGCCATTTACATATGGATACACTCACATGTATCCGAAAATGGAAGAGTAACAAATCACTTTTGATCAACAGCCGGTCAAAAAGTCAATGTTTTGACTCCATCAATTTTTGGACACCTTGATGGATGACAATGGACGTTGACTCGATGCACACAGGTCTGTGCCGTTAGCGGAGCAGCATCTGTTGGAAAACCAGCCGCTGTGAGACGCGATTGTGTCAAAATTACAAGTTGCCAAATGGATCCTCTCTTGATGAAAGGTATAAAGGATTCATGGTAGACCACCATCAGTTTTTCCAGTGCTGATATACCAGCAGTTTTAAGGGTTATAAAGTTTCGTGCCCGTAAATAAATCAACACACCTGTCCAACAAACACACCGGTTGCAGTAGTTCTCTTGGCAACCGGGATGGTTTTCTTCAGAGAGGATACCAATCTCAGCCCTATTCTTACCCAACAGCCATCGCTCTAAACAATGGCTGACCACTCTGCAAGGAGAAATAATGGTTTCTCAAAATGGGGACCCATCTTTGAATGGTTGGTTTAGTACTATAAATGGCTAGTCGTGAATGACTTAAGGAACCCCTATTTTGAGAAACCACCAAATTATTCTCCCCATGTGCAGAAAATCAAACGGAAGAAATCTTGTCTGGATATGGCTGGCTTGCCTTTGCAGCTCCGAAGTAAATCATTAACATTTGGTCGTGACTTGACTTTGCCAAAAAGGAACTAAATCATAATGAGCAATGCCAAACAAAACCTTCTCGGCCCCTCAACAGAATACAAATGTTCTCTACTAGCTACTCCTATCATACTCCCATCCTGGCTAATCCTCCATAAACCATCATAAACCGGCTGGGGTCACCAACGCAGCTGGGTCCTGATCTGAACAGTTGCATCTTCATAGCCTGCCTGTATGAACATATGTCGAAGGCGCTTGATTGACACAGATGATTGAAAACTGTTATAGATATATGATACATGATCAATAAATATGTCAATACATATATCATCCAAAAAAACTGGTGATATCAACCGACAAAAACAGGTGGTGTGAATCACACAGTATGACTCACAGCCCAACTATTGCCAAGCGAACTAGAGTACATGAACATCCCCAACTTCAGTTTGTTCTTTTGACTGTCAAATGCAGTGGAGTGGACAGTGGTAGCTGATAAACCATGGGGGGTCTGCGAGGGATATAAGTATGAATAATGGTTAATCATAGGGGTGATAACCAAACAATCAAAGGGATACAAAATATCAATTCAACAAGACCAGCCAACTACCACAGGGATAATATTTGTTTCGATGATGATTGACATGATTATCATGTTCATGGTGATGATCATGATGATGATCATGATGATGATCATTATGATTATCATGTAGAATACTATCATATATGATATCATCATACATTTTCCTGCTATCACTATATGCAATGATTCTCATGATGATGCTGATGGTTTTTATGATCATCGACGGCCAGCTCGCCCCCATCATGGAGTCGTCGCCGAAGTCTCAGGTGGTTTTTCGTCCGTCAAAGCAGCTTGCCTCACTGCGAGCAGAAGGCAACGGCCGGCTGATGGTTGTTGGTGGATTGCTGGAAATGTGATCAATTGAGTCCAAATATCCTCATATCATCCATTGTTAAATCATTTGCTACCATTTGGCTAGTGCTCTCCTGGTAACTCCTTCGCTCCCCCTTTAAAGGGCAACAGGGATATCCTGGCTCCTTAGTAAAAAACCAACCATTTAGCGCGTTTGAGTGGGGGACACAGTTTGTGGATCACCCCTTTGAGCTCTCCAATCTGGTACGCAGGATTCTCCATGAACAAATCAGGTCGAAGGAGGCTGAAGCTGGTGGGGAAGGTAGAAGAATGAGCAGCAGCAGAATCATCAGAATGGACCATGTATTCATCACGTCCGTGGATGGACGGCTTGGGAGGTCGAAGAAATGACTGGTGCCCATCAAAGCCTGTTAACGGTGTGTTAAACTAGGTCTTGCTTGCAATCAATAAATACCACAAATGGCTATCAAATGGTACCCTAGCTCTGTTCACCAACTTAGCTAGCAGTTGGAGGTCTCACCTTGCAACCATTCAGTCCCATCCACTGTGGCAATGTTTGAATCATGATCAGCCCTTGCACACTACAGAGTCAATTGTGGTTGTGACCCATTGAAATGGTTTGTTATTGTAATCAAACGTTTGTGATGGCTAATAATGCTTAATTAATTACTGAATTATGGTTAATTTTTTTTGTGGTGAACAGCCATGATATAAGCACTACAAATCATCATTCAGCCAGTGTAAACTTTTTGTACTGCAAAGCATTTAGGTGTCTCTCAAAATACAGTCCCCAAATAGTTTGTTGTAGATGATCAATGGGGATTTAAGGGGTCCCAAAAATGGAGAAACACCGATATGGTGTTTTCTCAATAGCCGGGGGTACTCCCAAATCATCCAAAAATGATGATGATCAATTTGAGTAATAATTATACCAACCAAATCTTTAACTATTACTGAAATAATCCGCAAACTATTCATAATTTGAGCAATAAACCAACTATCACTCATTTTTCGTAACCACATGTTAATAACTATAAATCAGTAATAACCCTTAATCAACCATTTTTAAATACAGTCATAAACCCAATAGTACTGTAATCGTCATTGTCAACAATCATCGATCACTAGCAATAAGCAATAAACCATGGGTTTAGCATAATCAATCACTAGCATTAATCATCAATCACTATTAATCATCAATCACTAGCAATAAACCAACTAGACATAACTAGACCAAGCATTTTGGGGTCCCCCACGTCGTGACAAAGATCAACGACCGAGAGGCAAGGACTGCAACATCTCCTCCGACTCCAACTCGGACACTGGCACGTCGTCACCTCGCGCACGGGGGGAACGTGGTGCGGATCCAAGGATCACGACGTATCCTGGGTTTATCCGTAACGTTACCGGCTTCCAAGGATCATGATAACCTGGATTTATCGCCTTGGTTTATGGATGATATTTCCCATAGCATGGGTTTATCATTTTGGTTTATGGCTGATATTGATGGATGACAAGCGATTTGGATGTGCAGTTGGATCACCCTATCAGGTGGGTTTTAACCCTGTTTCCAAAGTGGGGACGCAAATCGAAGTACCCAATAATGATGCAGACACATATCATTTGACAATGTGGGCCAGGAGTATACTACCCGGATTCTTAGAATGGGAGTCTATGGACATTTAATGAAATCTATATATCAAAACACACAAAATCGTTATTGACAGAGCCTGTATATATGTATATTTAAAATAAAAATAACTATATATATATATATACATAAATATATATATATATATAGGTAACAATTGTCAAATGTTGATCATTTTGCATACAAACAAAAACAAAAACTATAATAGTCATAGTTGTGTAGCAGGAATAAGTGGTAATCCCTTGATGATATGATGACATGCATCTCAAAATACCACCTCACAGGATCTTGTTTGGTAGCGAAAGTAGCCGTCCCCTTCAAGGGAAACAACGCATAACCAATGCCTTTTCAGTGGCAAGGTCCTCAATCTCATCCACCCTCAAATTATCAATGTCATCCATTCAAAGAAACAAATGGCATCCACCTGATATGATATGATATATATATATATATATATATATAGACAGAGAGAGAGAGAGAAAAAAAAAAAAACATATTTGTGTGTATATATAAATATATACACCTGCTTAGTTCAATGTCATCCACCCAAAGTATCAGGTAGTATTGATCCCTGTCCCAGTCAGTTGTGCAGGATGGATGTTGGTCATCTCCTGCAACTGCTCTCTATCAGCTTCTTTGTCCTTTAATTGAGGCTTTGATCCCCAGGCCCAAAAAAGTCATCCGAACCAACCATCCAAAATACGGATGATGAATACTTGATAATTGAAGCCACCAACCAGTTTTGTCTTCCAACGGCGATTCCAATCGAAACAATCAGAGTGATTTGGGAAGTGTGAACTGCTTGGAGGATCATTCCATGCTGTAACTGGTTAGTAAGCATGGTCAGCAAGTCGCAATAGCTGGAGGTATCCCACCGAATTAGTGGGTTTTAACACTGCAATTTCAAACCACTCTCCAATCTGGAGTGCTTCTCCAAGTCCCACAATTGCGGTAGTCAACTCAAATACCAACACAAAAAAGCAACAACAACAACAACAACACCACCACCAACAACAACAACAGCAGCAACAACAAAAAAAACAACCAACAACAACAAAAAACAACCAACAACAACAACAACAACAACAACAAGAAGAACAAGAAGAACAAGAACAAGAACAACAAGAACAATAACAAGAAGAAGAAGAAGAAGAAGAAAAAGAAGAAGAAGAACAACAACAACAACTATAACAACAACAACAAGAACGCCAAGAAGAACAATAATAATAACAACAACAGCAAGAAGAAGAAGAAGAAGAACAACAACAACAACAACACCAACACCAAGAACAACAACAACAACAACAACAACAACAACAACAAAATGATCCACGCTCAAAAGCCATCTTCGAAGATCATTCTAGGTCAGCCGGATGTTGCCACAATTAACTGTATTCAGTGGGGTTCTTTCTTGGTAAGTGGTTTGAATGTGCTTCGACCCCTGGCCGGGTGCAATAATGGCAGGTTTGGAGTTCACCAGCAGTAGGTCTTCCCCCAACAGCCGCCCATGATGCGCTGATCCACCTGTTTGTGCGGCGAACTTCGCGCGGAGGTCCATCCACTGGTCCTTCGTCAGATCGAAGACGAGCAAATTCCTAGCAGTAGCAGGTTTGCAATTGATCTAGGTTGATAATTGACCTAGGTTGATTATTGACCTAGAAAAGTTCCACTATTTATATGATACAAGTCTATATCAATCTTTTTTGTCTAGTGATATGCTGACGAGGATATGTACTTTGAGTTGGTTGGTTCACCAACAAATTAAAGCTGGTCAATTTTAGATTGCTATTGCAACAATCTTGTGGGTTGATAACGCTGGCCCATGACTGGTAGGACTTTATCTTGGTTGATCGATTGCTAATTCAAAGAAACCGTGCCCGGTCAAGTATGATGAACCTCAGTACCATAACTTCAATACGGCCCTAACCTGAAGAACAACTGGATTGGCATGTTGCTAGGAGGTCCATGACGCCAGATATCATGGTACTTTATGGGTGTGCATCCAAATGGGAGTTGTATCATTTTTTCTCGGGAAACTGGAGCTAATGGAGGCAACTGGAATGGCTCTGCCCGTGAATCTCCGGAAAGGAAACTTTTTGGAGCAATCAAAAACTCAGGCAGGACCATTCTGACCAGCTATGAACAGCAACATTTTGCGACACCAGCTGTAACACCACCAGCACCAGCACCACCAGCACCAGCACCACCAGCTGTTGAACCCCAGCAGCAACCAACCACCACCAGCAACCAACGACCGCAACGGCATCCATGGCTCGGTTTGTGCATCTCCGACAAGGTCTTGGGGCCCAAAGGGTCGAAGTCCTAGAGCGAATCGACGATGGATCATAGCATTCACCTGGGGTTGGAGCTATGTTTTCTAGGGATTATATGGGGACCATATAGGGATTATATAGGGATTATTTAGAGATTATATGGGGATCGTATAGGGTAGCCACTAACAATGGTTGATAATAGCGGATAATGACCAACAACAATGGTGATACAGATTAGGTCATGTTGGATCCTTTGCATGTTCTCAGAATTTTCCTCTGCATGTGTACAGTGGGTCGTGTACCTGCTACTTGGCAAAGGGCACGATCCTTGGGTGCGTCGACGCTGCCCGAAATGAGCGTGAACAACAATGGCGAAACAACTACAAACGCGTGATTTGTCTACTTACAAGACTGGGTCATTCTGTAAGTAAATTTGCGTAAAAATACCACACGTGGAGTGTTTGGGATAGTTCCTACAAATGGTAAAGCCCAACCGTTAAGCAGGGCTGATTAGCAATCGTTAATAAGCATGCAGCATGGTTGATAGCAGCTGGTTAACAATGAGGAAAAAAGTTGACAAACATGTCTCACAAAGAGTAAATGGATGTAAATGGTGATCTTTACAATCTTGCTCTTCAACGACCATAGATCACCATTTACAATCACTATTTGGAATCCATAGTTCAAGCAGTTGTAGACGGCAATAGAATGGATTGAAACTGGCGATCTGTGGAGTCGTTTCAGCTGCAAGCTGCAGGTCCATTTTTCTGTGCCCCCAGTCCACTATTATGGATACACCCTGGATACATACAGTCCAGTAATCCACAGATTTCTGCAACTATGTAGGCAAACAATGCGCTATGAGTCGTACATGCGCATCTGAAATATAATTATGCAATTTTCACTAGACTATTATGTACATCATGCTCGCATAAACCTCCTGTGCACTTATTGCATTTTAACCCACATTTCCGCACAACTTACAACTAAATAGTTGTGTGTAGATGTTGGTAGTATATGAATGCACATGATTCAATGAAATCAAAAATAAAGAAACTGCTATAAAATATGTTAAGTCATCACACTGGTTGGTGGTGCAAAAATTGTCTGAACCAAATGGTCAATTGTGCAAAGAAGTCATATCCCTTCTGTAGTTGCAGGGGTAACAATGTCCCTATCTTTAAACTGTGTTGACAATCACCAAACAACATTGACCATTTCTAATCATTCTGAAGCATTGCTAACCCCTATCAACCAACATCCACTAGTGTTGGCTTCTACAAAGTGATCCATTGAACATGATTATACCCAAAAAGCATCGCTCTATCAACCAAAATTAATTAGTGTTCACCATCATTATGGATCAAGTTGGCTTACCACTCTGCTTGATCATTATGCACAGATCCATGATATGGATCAACCCATTGATTGTTCACCATCACTATGGATCAAGCCTCACCATGTCCCAGACTCCGAACTTGCCACATAAAGCCGCTGCGAGGGAAACAGCAGAAGTTCCTGCAGGTGACCCGTTGAGGTGCCCAGGTCAACTGAGTGGTGATCCTCACAACCCAACATGCCAAGTGACAATGAGGATCAATGAGGTCAGGTAGTTGGGTATGACTTAGTATGTGACAGTTCAGTTGATACACTAGATAGTTCGATATAACTTTGTATATACTTCCTATTGCTTACTGTATAATGTTTGGCTGCTTCTCCACTTGAGATGGTTGGTAATAGTTGGGTTAACTATATATATATATAGCACTAAAAAACAACTAATAAGTACAAGTATAGTTGGACCAACTGAACAAAGTACAGGGTGTCGGTAGGATCACATTGAGCCTACTTGCCTCCTGACTCTGTTAAATGCACTGCTTCATGAGTCATGGAGGGTTCTTAAGACCGTTTGGGGACCCCCAAAAACTTTTTCATTTACTACCATAAACGACTCGTAATGGATGATTGGTTAGTAATCAACGGTGATTTGGAGGGTCCTTCTTTAAAAAAAACATAAGATCCTGCGACGACGCATGGATATACACAGTGCGATTTCACCAGGAGTGCCCTGGCGTCATCGAAAATGATCCGTTCCAATGTCTAGGCTAGAGATCCAGTTTCTAAGTGGGAGCTGGTCTCAGCTTCGTATGCTGTGAGCTGGTCTCCATGCCCAGTTCGGCTCTTTTCGTTTCACCGGCCAGGCAAATTCATTGAAGTCGTGCCATTCGGCAGGTAATATGATGCCGGCGTCCCATTGCGACGCACACAAAACAGCGAATTAGGTGGGAAAACGAAACCGCAAGTCTTTGGTTTTCCTCACCAAAATTGAAACTAGTTGCCCCAAAAAATCGACAGACGTCATGTTTGGAAAGAAACTACCATCTCAAATGTTGGCCTCGAATCAAACATTTTCGGGGCTACGCAGCATTCACGGACAGCATGATAAACAGGATCAGTGTGATCCACATGCCTCGCCTATCCTCGTTGGCTACTTCCAAATTTGGCGCAACGAGTGGCGGATGAGTGCTCTGACTGGTGCACAAATTTCAATTGATGCCCTTGGGCAAATTTGGGCAACTGCATGTTACACAGGTGCCAAAAGTGCAAAGGCCAACACTTCTGGGGATTACTTGTTGTGAATCATCGCGGCTACCGTGATTAAATAGTATTTACTGTTTCCCGTTGCTGTGAACCATCAATAATCAAGAAACACTTGTACATACTATGTCATTATTGATGAAAGTAGTGGTTCTTCGTTGTGCCCTTGGCAGGCATTATCATGATTTGCCAATCGCAGCACCCGTGCTACATCATGTGCAAACACTTGTCGACCCTGTTAAACAACTCCGCAAATGTTTAACTATTCAGTAGCCAAGATCTGACCATGATTAGAGAATCATCGTTTAACCATTGTATAACCATTGTTTAATTACTATCTGACGATATATTCAACCATAAATAATCATAGCTTGTCATTATCCAATGTTATCCATTCATAATATCTCACCACTAGTATCCATGCTTGCTTGACCAAATAGTAATAACCGTGGTTGCAACTTGCTGGATTCGGAGACACAAATCCAACATTTTATCATTTTTTCAAGTGTTTAATCAACCCCCAAATGTAACAACAGTCGGTCAGGATAGCATCTTCATCTTGAATTGGATAGTCTACTTCTATTCAATACCTATGGAGATGTGAATACTTGTGTACACCAATGTTGAAATGCATATATAATCATACATGTTACAAATACAAAAAACTGTCTCTCTCTCTCTCTCCACATATATTTCGATATGTATATATATATATATACATAAATATATATATATATATATATTGAAAAATATAAACATCTTGATACTGGAGCACCTTCAGCAAGTGAAGGATTCAAGTCGTGAAATGTGGGGTACAATCTACTTCGGCATGGTGGTACTAATGGTACGTTAAATGGTGTTAATATTCATGAACTTTGAAACCAATTCATGAAGATTCAATAATCAAACCTTCAAACAAAACACATTACAATTGATTTATTAAAAGCCAATAAGGTGTACAGTATTCCTAAAATTCACCCATAGATCATCAAACACTGACTATTTGGGGATGATTTGGGGGTTCCCTAATTTTGAGGAGCACCCAATTCATTCAATACCTGTCTAACAGTTCAACGAGGAAAGAAAGAAGAAAATGAACAGGCTTCAACATGGCAGTGGGTCAAAACCCCGTACCCCTGGTTCCCCTATCATTAACCATTGTTTTCCCTATTGTTGTTGGTGGAAATCCCCCTCAGTTGGTTGGTTAATATTGACCCATAGCCACATCAAAGGTGGTGTGACTGCTGTTACAGTACAAGCACTCTGGACCTGAAATGAATGAATGGATTGGCGCAAGTTTTCACAATCATCATGCCCATATTCACGGAACAAATAGGTTCTGTAGCAAATCACAGTCAATGTTCCATCACTCCTGGACCACCTCAAGGTTTCTGAACCAAGCAGGTTCCTCACCCCAAGGGTTGGCCACACAGGTGAGACATCCTACTCCTTTGGCTTCGGAGTCTACTCAGGCAGCTGACAACTGAGCTTGTAGAGCTCTGCTGGGGGCAAGGTAATGCCAACCTCAGCCGCGAGGCTTCAATCCATCACCACGAATCGAACGGCTACAGACTACAAAGTGGTACACAAGTTTGAAGCCTACGGCTAAGATACATGTTAGGTATGCCTTGGGACTCCAGAGTGGTACACGGTTACAAATAGATATGAATACAAGTTGTAAGGCCAGCGGCTCAAGGGCATATCTATCCACCAATTCCATTGGATTTGCCAGTTGGATTGCCAGGTCAGCGTTCAGCAAGTTTACAGCATCTCCGTGATTTTCCATAGCGGTTGTGCTAGGAGTCTCCCGGTGATACATCCTGTGAGATGGTTTCCATCAGCTTGCAAGCTTTATCATGATCATCTAGGACATGAAACATATACACACATACATGATTTATATATATAGATATATGATATATGTGTATGTATACATCACATGTAATCACATGTTTACATTATATATACATGACAAAACATTGCGCTTTCCAGAAAGGGGAATTCCCGAAAGCTATGGCAGGGCACAATGCGGTGAACTTAGCAACATTTTTGACCACTATGGCAGCAGGACTATCTTCCCTGATCACTAGTTCCCTAGATGAGTAATTATGTTCGTATATGTATATATACTTATATATATATATACTAGTATATATATATATTTTTTCTGGTAAATATATATATATATATATACATATTTAACTATACTCATATATATACTTAAATAAATATACTTATATATATTTACGAATGTAAATAAATATACTTATATATATATATACTGAGATATATATATATATATACTCATCTATATGTAAATAAACATATATATATATACTAAAATATAAATATATACTTAAATATATATACTTAAATAAATACATATATATATGTATATTTCATTCATCTATGTATCTTCATATTTTCTATTTGTATTCAAAAGGCTCCCCCCTGATACTGCCATGCAATTCCATGTTTCATGTTAAACAAATTACTTCAAGAAAGTGCTGCCACGTCATAGGGCCATCGAGGCACACTCTCTGAGCGGAGTTTGTGGTAGTGCAAAGCTACACGCTGCTTGGAGAGGGCATCCAACGGGATGATCAACTCGCTGTTGGACTTCTTGTCTTCCACAATGGCAGACAAATCAAGCAAACCTGAGCTCAACAGGGAACCTGAGCTCAACTGTGAGAAAACCTGAGCTCAACAGGGAGAAAAACCTGTTCGCAAAGCTGAGCTCAACAGTTGCTATAGCTGCAAAGAACAGTTGCAATCAGAACCCCTTGCCTGAGCTCAACAGGGAGAAATCAGACCCGCAAACCTCCTCATCTTGGTGTCGCCTCATATTACATGTATGTCTGTACAATCTATAAACATGCAGTCAAAGCCAGCTGCACTATTCCGTAGACATGGTTCATTCTAGTGTATGGCAATCCATACTGACCAACTAAGTGAACTGGTGCCGTTTTACTGAGCCCAAGCCGTGTTTCCCAGGAAGCATTTGGACCAAACGTCCCCACCATCCGCACCCTCAAATGGAAATATCACAGAACCCTTGTTGGGAGATTGCTGAAAACTCGAGATGTCAAGAATCAGTCTTGCACGTGAGTCCCGCTTGTTGTATTCCTCAGTGCTCGGCCGCCCTCTGGTGATCACTGAAGGATCCCCCAATCTACAGATGCTTCACAGATTGGGAATAGTCATTTTACGCTCAGCTACGGTTGATTGCAGGGTCAGTTGGATGTCCTCAACCCGAAAGCACAACTTGTTTTTTTCACACTTGCCACTTGCATGCTTTGCCTTCTGCATGCCGACAAAATATTGCACCCCCTGAAACACCTGAGCAAAGTAAAATACACCGATGATAGCCCCTCCCTTGACAGTGATATTGTAGTGGCATGCCATGAATTATTCACCATGCCAGAACCAAGCACTAGGACTGCCAGCCCAAGAAGTAACCAAAAAATGGAACTCTTTGGCATCTTCATCCTGCTTGATGATAAAGCGCTCTGTCCATTAGAATACTGTTTTGATTGGGAAATAATACCAAAGCAACCAAAAAATGCGTAGGTGAATGTAGCTGAACATCTCAACCTAAAGGATTCTGTATATCTTGGGGGCTTTCACTGGGGTACAAGGCTTGTCTCAGAACTGCCATACCCAAACAGGGGAGCTGTTCAGTGGAAAAGCGAAACGTTTCGCACCCAAAGAACAAGCGTACAAAATGAAGCCGGTAAGTTGGGCGAGCAGTTACAACAATTGACATCCCTCAAAGCATGATAATTTCAGCAGGGAATCCATCAAGACTTGAAGTTGCGCTGGTTTATGAACGAACCCCCATTTCGCTTCCAAAATTCTCATGGATTTCTTGGAATGCAATGACTGTTGCCAACCGCTATCTTTGGAGTATAAAATTCTTGGTCAGCCCCAGCCATGTTGATACTCAAATTTAATGGATTCCAAGCGTGACAAGTGTGCAGTACCCGCACCCGTTGATCCTCCCGAGTCGTGCTTTGCGAAGGTTGTCAAACTGCCAAATAAATGAGCAGGAACAAATATGATATATATATATATATACAAGATATTTCCCTTCGTTACAACAACTTGCCCTTCCTGCAAAAAATTGCCTTCTTTCATGCGTGTTTTGAGTCTCAGTCTGATGTTCCTGAGGCGGACTTTTTTGGTACTAGCTCATGTAGAAAGATCTCATGGCAGCTGGCCAACACACATCACATGATTTGCATTGCATATCACACGACTGTTTCGTCTATGTCAAATGTGTCTGCGCAACGAAAGTATGTCACACTCATCGAAACCAACACTCGCAGCTCAGCATCTTCTCGAACCACGCCTCCACATCTTGTTGCGCCTCTGTGTTGGATAAGTTCAAGTCTCCAAATTCGTTGATTCGGTTGTGCACTCGGGTGCAGCACCTGAAATTTCGCAGTGAAATGGATTTGGCTTAATTTCAACCCGGACTAATGTTGGGTGTGTACCAATTTTCTGGGAAGCATGACTTTTGAAGGACACCCTCTATTAATCAACCAGGTTACTCTGTGGCGGGTTATCTTTGAGAAGAAAGCGGACACACACAAAAGTGGACAAAGCAAATGGTTTTCAAGAAGTTTTGTTGTCGTGCTTGTGTCGTTCTTGTTTACCAGTCAAAATAAGAGATATCGTTGATAAATCTAAAACGCTTCGACTATGTATCCAATCATGAATATGGCCCAGAAACAAATCATATTAGAGTTTGTGTTTGCAATTTTTCCTGGTGTGTCTGCTTTAGTATGCATTGACAAGGTCTAAAAAAGGCTAAAAGATTATAAGCAAATGATAGCAAACCAATACTATCTCGGAAATCTTTGCTATCATTTGCTTTAGTATGCTTTAGGAAGATTTCCGAAAGAGCGCATTGGTTTGCTATCATTTGATTGTACGTTTTTTTCGGACCGAGGTTCGCCACGTAGACGTAGGCCATGGCGATGCAAAAGAGGGCCATAACAGCGACCACCAATATGAGAATGATCAAACCTCCAGGGTGGTCCAATCATGTAATGTAGCCAAGATCGTGATCAGATTGAGCTGTTATTAGTACTGAATCATACAAACATATACAAACATGATCAGGCTGGGGTCGTAGCCATGATTATGAACCCTCTAGGGAACCTTTGAACCCCTGTAGCCAATGATAACCCAAAAAGCCCAGCAGTTTCACGACTTGGTGTAATCACTGGGTTGGTTAATGGCGAAATGTACAGGAAAACAATTGTTTAAACATCAGAAGGTTTTTTGTACATTTGCCATTAACCAACCCAGTGATAGGTCATAACCAAACAAAATGTACATTGGTGTAGACCAATTCGCAGAAGGTTTTTGAGAAGTTCAAATGTGGTTGTCCATGACCATAAATGCTAGTCCGAGTTCTGTAGCTATTCATGTGATACCTATATGTATGTAAAAGCTGTCATAAACACTACATAACACTACTCCATTGCTTAAGCATCGATTGCCCATTTCCCAATTGCATCAAATGCCTGGAAGGGTCTTGCAACTCACGACATAACGAACGATCGCGGGAAGGGCGAAAACGCAACCAACCATAAAGAGAATGTAAGGTGCACGGCTTGCTTTGCCCACTCGGCGCAAGAAGTCCTCGCATCCGCTGTCTGTGGCCACCTCTCCTGACCATGCAGTTCGGGGGAACAGTTATGAAAAGGAATGCAGCGATACGCACTAACAACATCAACAAATGTTGACCTTCGGTGGGTAGCTCACAATTACAATGGAAAATGATCGTTGACAAGTTGATAATGGTGGCCACATGCTTGCGGTCGTCTGCCCCCAGGAAGTTTCGGGAGGGTACTGCCCAGTTGGTTGCGAATGGTCATTGCCAGCTGGTGATCATAAACATTCATAAACACTGTGATGAGTGAGCTTTTCGAAGCTGGGAGCCAACAAAATTGTACGTTGATGATTGTGATGTATAGCCATGTCGATAGCAAGTTCTAGCTAGGGCCTCCTGTTTCTCCAAGCAATGGTCATTCACAAATCAATGGAACAGGATGGAACAGGCAACTCCCAGTGGAATGTACCGCACAACCCTCCATCATATATCAGCACAACAGCTAAACACACCAACCAGCGTCCTACACACAGCAGCTGTACCACCGTCAAGCAAGTGGAGGCAAGAAATCCGAACATGCCCATGACATAGAAAATCAGAGCGAAGTCATGCCAAGCTTTTCCTTGCAAGCAACTTGGAAGGAAAACTCATGAATTCTGTCAACAGTTTAAACAGGCTTTCGTTGTTGTTAACGTTGTCGTTGTCGTTGTCGTTGTCGTTGTCGTTGTCTTTGTTGCTGTTGCTGTTGTTGTTGTTGTTGTTGTTGTTGTTGTTGTTGTTGTTGTTGATGTTGTTGTTGTTGTGGTTGTGGTTGTGGTTGTTGTTGTTGTTGTTATTGTTGTTGTTGTCGTGGTTGTTGGTGTTGTTGTTGTTGTTGTGGTTGTGGTTGTTGTTGTTGTGGTTGTTGTTGTTGTTGTGGTTGTGGTTGTTGTTGTGCTTGTTGGTGTTGTGGTTGGTGATGTTGATGTTGTTGTTGTGGTGGTTGTTGTTGTTGTTGTTGTTGTGGTTGTTGTTGTTGTTGTTGTTGTTGTTGTTGTTGTAGTTGTTGTTGTTGTTGTTGTTGTTGTGGTTGTGGTTGTTGTTGTGCTTGTTGGTGTTGTGGTTGGTGATGTTGATGTTGTTGTTGTGGTTGTTGGTGTTGTTGTTGTTGTTGATGTTGATGTTGTTGTTGTTTTGTTGTTGTTGTTGTTGTTGTTGTTGTTGTGGTTGTTGTTGTTGTTGTGCTTGTTGGTGTTGTTGTTGGTGATGTTGATGTTGTTGTTGTGGTTGTTGGTGTTGTTGTTGTTGTTGATGTTGATGTTGTTGTTGTTATTGTGGTTGTTGTTGTTGTTCTTGTTGTTGATGATGTTGATGTTATTGTTGATCTTCTTGTTGTTCTTGTTGCTGTTGTGGTTGTTGGTGTTGTTGTTGTTGTGGTTGTTGTTGTTGTTGTTGTTGATGTTGTTGTTGATGTTGATGTTGTTGTTGATATTGTGGTTGTTGATGTTGTTGTTGTTGTTGTTGTTGTTGTTGTTGTGGTTGTCGTTGTGTTGTTGTTGTTGTTGTTGTTGTTGTTGTTGTTGTCTTTGTCGTTGTGGTTGTTGTTGTCGTGGTTGTTGTTGTCGTTGGCATTGATGTTGTTGGTTTTGATGTTGATGTTGTTGTTGTTGTTGTTGTGGTTGTGGCTGTG
>VSDK01017696.1:438218-453620 GCA_009767595.1 Symbiodinium kawagutii | reverse complement strand
GGTAGTTGTTCTTGTTGTTCTTGTTGCTGTTGTTGTTGTTGTTGTTGTTGTTGTTGTTGTTGTTGTTGTTCTTGTTGTGTGTTTTCCCCACTATGTCTTCAGACCCAGAAGAGGGTCAATGCAAAAATTAGGTATAACATCTGGCATCTGGTATATCATCTGTGGCACATACTATAAGAACATGTCATCTTTTGGTTGCGCCCGGTATAGTATAACTATTGGGGTTGGAAGTTCAACGTAAAGTGTCTCCTGACACGAGTGCAACTTTTACTAGCAGGGCAGCGGGGAGTTCCATTGACGAATGCATCTTGGTTTTGTCACTTAAAGTGGGCGTACAAAAAGCGATTGGAAATTCGATGCATTGCTCGTTATGTTTCCATCATATGCCGCAAGCCAACCGAGACCGGCTTGTCTCAAGCTGCTGTGGGGACAACTTGCGCGGGGCTGCCTTTTGGCGAAATTGATTCAAAACCAAGACATAAATGAATGTCCTCTTATCAAATAGCAATATTGCTTGATATTGATTTTGTCAACTGTATATATATATATACAACATTAGATGCATATACACATGTATATACTATACTATATACGTATATTGATATTATATGTCTGTATTAAAAGCAAACACACTATGTACAAATTTCGAAATATGCCGGAAAAAAAAACAACGGAAGTTGTCTCATCCAGCTCTGTAGGCCTTGCCACACCGCTCACCCTGAAGCTGTCTTCACCTTCCGAGTGACTCGACCTGCGTCTCGGTGAGCAGCGTAGCGATGTAGCTATCCCCAAGGATGAAGCCACTCCCAACCTCGCTTTGACCCACAGGCGCTATGCAAGTCAAATGGGATGGGCTAAGCAACGCCATGTTGGATGTCAAGTCTTACTTTCAGCCAAACAGAATAGGAATATATCAATCAGAATGAATAACCATAAAGCAATGCATTCTCTTCTCTAAGCAAATGTCCAACTCATCTGTCTTCAACTTTAAGGTACGGCGTGTTCCATAAGCCTCCATCTGCTGCAATGCCGGGAACAAATGATTTGGTAAGTTGTGCTGTCTGTTCGTGGTACTGCTGGGAAAAGAAAAAAATCTGCAGGCCCATGGGCAATGAAATGTGCATGAGAAGTTCTGAACATTTCCCAGTTTGCAAGGGCAGGATTAATGACCATGTACATCCACATATACATATTATATATACATATTAGTAGATCACACATACGTAGAGTACTATGATCTAATTCCAAATATGTGAGTTGCGGGCTCATGAGAAAATGACACCCTCAACTACGGTGGAAGAGGGACTTTCTTCAAGTGGGTCAATCCTGGAGTCATCCTCATAAAATCTACTAGTTTCCATTTAGTACCAAGAGATATCTATGAAATATATATTATCCTTTCCATACTCTCCCAAAGGATCTATGATGGGTCAGTGATATGAGTAAGCCCATAGACATGAAACGGGGTTTGGGTTTCAAATTTGTATTTTGATTTAGGGTGATTTCTTGGAGGGATTTCTGGAGTGTGTTGCACCAAATGTGCTGTCGGGTAGATACGTCCTTATGGCAAAAAACAACGAGGGCATGCAGGCATACTATACGGACACAAGTGTTTTTTGGGAATCCACCATTCAAAGCACGGACACCTTAGCTGAAGTCAATTGGCTTACTGCATCGTTCCAACGGGCCACCAATGATCACCAGCAAAGTCGCACAGTCTTCTTCCGGCGGCAATCCTGGTACCCTGCTCGTTTATCGGAAAAATCTACGTTGGAAACCTGACTGTTTCAACCACCAAACTCGAACGATTTCCCAGGTCGATCTTCCAATCACGAGCAAAGTCACGTAGTCTTCTTCCAGCCAATCTGTCACAGCATCATAGCTCATTGGCAACACAATGGTGAGCAGCAAAGCGCTGATCAAGCCAGTGTTGGTGCATTCATTGATCAAGTTCTCCTGGATCATTGGAGCGTTTCTTTGCGTGTACGTGAATTGTGTATCTACGAATGGTTGCAAACGTATCCTGTATCTGTAAGATTCAAAATAATACATTCAAATAGTGTATATTTAGACACATATATATATATATATACACAATAAATGCATATGTATGTACATAGAAGAAAATAAATAAATGGAAATCAAACGAACGTAAATAAAGTGTACATGCATATATAATATGAACTACATAGTTATTTTGAGGCGAATCAATATTTTCACATGACATAACTACCAACTGTGATGGAGAAACAATACACTTGGCGAAGGTTTGTGCGTATGCGTATGATTTGGACAAATTGCGTGAATTTACGCGTAGGTCATAGATATGCATACTCAAACACACCACTATACACCCATATTCACATATATTCATGTGGGGGATCCACAATAGACGTATCTGTGAAAGATAGTATATACATATGTGTATATTGGTACACTGGAAGTGATGCCGACAATGCCGTGCCCCCAAAATTACGTTGATTTACAAACTTGCCACATCCCATCACAAAATCTACTCTTTAAGACATAGACACAAAAACAAATAAATATATGTCTATATACACAGGTCAGGTCATAGCTGTGTAAACAAATAAATAAATATATGTATATACCTGTAAAGTCTGGTTACGTGCTTTCTTCCGAAGCAGTTGAACACGAACGTTATTAGGGGGCGTTGTGATACGATCACAACTTCTATGATACGATGACAACTTCCCTCACCCTTCTCTCACCCTTCTAAAACACTGCGTTAAGCACTTAACCAAACTATACCCATATATATGTAATTATATATAAGTATATAATTGTATACATACGCGTCGACTCTACCATTGAAGACAGATTTTCCCTTTACAGATCAAAGGTTCACCAACTTGCCTAGAATAGTTACAATATGTTGAAATCATATTCCAAAATAACATCCGTAATGGGAATAGGGATTCTTGTTGAGGGTGATAGCCTATTCACCCTGATATTAAACATTAATCAAGATGAACCACGATCAATCATTGTCAACAAACCAAACCCATCAAGTCTCAATCATCAATTCCTCAGCCGTCATCGAAGCCGACCTACAACGATCACCACTCCAACAACCGAAACGCACCGGTCCTTGGCTTGATTGGTGACCTGCCTGTCTGTGGTGATGAGTTTGTCTTGCAAGGCCAAAAAACCGCCCGTGAAGACGCTGTAAAACAACCAGAAAGGATGCTCCCTGGCCTGCACAGCGGGGGATGTGTCAAAGCTTCACCTTGGAAAGACCCGGGAGCATGGCATGACTCTGGGGTCAACAAAATCCGATAAAGCGTTGTGGTGACACATGGTGGCAAGTCCTAGGAGGTGAAGGTGTGCACCTCCAAAGGAACGGGTGTCCCAATCTCCAAGATAACTTCTGCACGGCCTGATTTAGTACTCAGATACTACCACTGATAAACCACTGCGACTTGGGAATGGTGATTGACGATATTACACTGGCTGGTGCAGGTAACCCGTGCACAATCTCGCATCTGCTGGCAAAATAGAGCCCCAAATACTGATTTCATTAGACAAAAAACAAACATAGTTTCAAAACCAAACACCAGTACGGGAAGCAAGGGAGAAACACACATAGAACCATGCACCCAACGTGACCATCTGATTGCCCAGAATGTTGTTCGTACTTTCCTCCTGCAATGAATGATGTGATTCTTGGCTATTTACGATTATCATTGACTATTGCTGACTACCACATACCACGATTCCTGATGCTTATTGGTAGTATATCATATCCTCACCATTGTGGGGCTTACTGTTGATTCATAACCACTGCCAACCACTATCGCCCAGCCCGGTGGCCATGTCTTCCGCCAGTCCTTTGGATTCAGAGTCTTCTCTACAGTCTTCTCGGGCAAATACTCTGCCACACGCTTCACGATGATAGAGTTGACACTCGCATCGGCAACTTTGGTTTCCTGGTGGAAAAGCACCGGTTGAGCCCGTTTAGAAGCGATTTCACAAGAAAAATACAGATCACAGCGATTGCCAGTGGGCTATCATAATAAGCCTTATGAAGGTTGTCATAAGCCTTATGAACAAACAGCTAGTATCAGCTAATTCCATAAACACAATCCAGCAACAGCTAAACATGTGCTGGGTCTACAGAAATGGGTCGGCAGTGGTACTCATCCACCAGCCCGGGTTTGGTTGAATTGTTCTGGTCCAACTTCACACGATCATCACTGAGCCAAATTACTAGCTGGAGCGAGAGCGCGAGAGCTATTGATTTTTTCGGTAGATGGATCTTGGGGATGGCTTCAAGGGAGAAGTTCCATTCAAATCAGAATACACCAAACAATGAGAAAAAATCTGGAAGAGTTGCATGGGTAGCAACCAATAGTGAGGGTTTCGGATTCAAATGGTGCCCCACCAAATCAATAGACCGATAGATTTGCTAATCCTAGCTTCTCCCCCGAACAAATTTATTTTCACCTGCCAACTGTCGGTCATCTAGGTGGGTCCCTGAGGAGGATGGAAGCAATCAACAGGCACCCAAGCTTGGCACAGGTAAGCACGTGGGGTTTGGGATAGATATCTCCTCTGATCTTTCAAGGGAGCAAGTACCCATTAGAACCGGCTCTCTATCTTATTCCACGGCCCAGGAAGTAAACTCAGATCAATCGGGAACAACAAACGCACAGGACCTGTTGACCTGGTTAGTTGGCAAATGAAATTGATTGAACAATGACATCAATAGAATGATCTATGATTCATAGCCATTAATATCAATCATGAAGCATCAACAACCATCGCTAACCATCATCAAAGTCAAGAAAATACATACAATAACCATCCTCAATAACCTCTGCATTCCTTCCAAGACATGCGGGGAGAAGCTGCGAGTTTGCTCGCTCAGCATCTACTGTGGGGACAGGTTGCCATGTCACCATGAAACCTTCCAAACCCTTATGGCTGCCGTGCAGCGCTCTGGCGTCTTTCGCCAGGTGCTTTCAGCGATTCAAGTAACTATTCTTATCCGGCAGTTTCCCTAGGTAGACAAGTTCCTGTCTCATCCCTTTGTTGGAGCCTAGGCTTTTACCGTGCATGCACACGTATGTCAAAATACCTTGTGCATGGGTACATCTATGCGTGCACGCAAGAAACAACATGAATGAGCGCATATTATACCAAAAACATGTTACAAACATACAACATATTATCATTATGATATACATAAATAAATATATAGAGATGCTAACACACGTTTAAAAAAAAGTGAACGAGCATGTTCACACAAGTCCGCACACAGCTGCACATGTCAGTGTGGCGGCACCCGCACCGGTGACCTGCGCGTCTGCGTCTGGTGCTGGCATGGCCGGATGAACTCGCTGCTGTCGCCAGGGAGTCGTGTCGCAGCTCAGTCGTATCGTGTCTTGAGCCAACTGGGACAGCATAAGCAGCCATGGCCCAAGCCATGACCAGTCGCTCCAACTGTTGGGATGTGAACTTCTACCCCCCTTTTTGGAATTATCAACTGTTAGGATTATCAACTGGGATTATGAACTGGTGAATAATCCGAATAATCTTCCAGTTCATAATCTTGGCCAACATTTTTCCAGTTATAACTGGAACATATGGCCTGTGAATTATTGTGATCATAGCCGCATCTTCCAGTTATAATTGAATCTCCATCTGGCCAATCATTTCCTTTTCACCAGCTGTTGGACATGGAATCTTCGCTGATCTTCATCCGACTTCACCGACCTTCCTGTTCAGAGATAAAGAAAAAGGCTAAGGGGGGTACCCCCAGGAGCCAGACCCAGTGGCCCAAATATGTTCATGACTGAGTCTTACTGGATTGGTTGTATCCTTTTTGATCAAGAGGGGAGTTGAGATTGTGTCATTGATATCGTACCAAGAAATCTTGTGAAGCCATAAATTACTGATAACATGTATGTATATATACATACAATATTTATATAACCGTATAGTCCATCAACAACTAAACCAACCCAATCCACTGCAGTGTATTTATATATGCTGCACATGCTCATTATCTCCTAGCTCGTTATTCTATGCTATTCTTGTTGCTTCGCCTCAACTACATCAACACCCAACGCTTGTGGTGCCTGTTCTGGGTCATCTTTTTGGAAACGGAGCACTGCCCCACCACCGAACCTCAGCGCGGCAAGCTGCGCTGCCACGATTGGAAGCTAGCCTCCACCCCGTCATTAAAAATACTGCTCCAACAAGCAACCATTTGTTAATACTAGGGAAACTAAAAAGATGTTTAAAACCACCGGCCAGTATTCGAGATGAATCCTGGGTCTGCTCCTTTTGCACAACAAACATGGATCCGACCTGAACAAAAACTACACTCTACTTGACTCTCACTGCTTATCTGTAGGCAGCAAACGTGCTACTGGACCAATTGGACATGGAAACTGTGCATTGCCATTGCTCCCAGTTGGGATGTAAATGTACCATAGAATGACCAAAAGGTGAGTTTCAACAAGGCTGTGCCCCTCAAGCCTACCCATTGTCATTGTCATGTTGATGGGCTTACTCGCCCCAGGAGGTGTTGGTCCATCACCAATCACTGATGGCTGTCAGGCTGTCGTTGCCCAGCAACATCAGATAGGGCGACCGCGGTTCACGGATGTCTGCACCGTTGTCCTCGAGCCTTCGCAGGTTGTTGGCCACCAAGTTCAAGTCCTTGGGTTGCGGCAAGGGGCATGTGTTCAACGGAGATCACCAACCAATGGCAATCACAGGGTATCAAAACCAGCAAGATATCCGTTGAATACACCAACTTGATTGCATGGACAGCATTCATGCTGACCACCCCCCAGTGTCATGTTTCAGACTGTGAAACCAGCAAACACTTGGGTCACACCACTTACACATCTCCTATGCAGCAAAAAGCTGATGAACTGCTGCAACCAAGAGGTGATTGGTAATGATTGGGCATGGTTCTTAAAGGTTAACTTCTCAGCATATCGATTTGATTCTTTTCCTTGTGCCTATGCATGTGGTCTGATCTGTGTCAACAGCAGCAGGGTTCAATGAATCCGACTTGAGTTCAGTTCTGTGGGGTGGTGCACAAGGAGATGGGCCACTGTGAAGATTCTTGACTGTTGAGGTAGGTTGCTTCCAATAAACTTCAGCCTGATATGAAAGGTACATGAGCGACGGTCAATATTTCATGTGTGGCTCAAGGTCATTTGGATTTGGTGAGTGTATTATCGTTTTTCAGGTTTTAGGCACTTCAGATTATTATCGTTGTTTATGTTGTTTGGTGAGTGTATTGTCGTTTTTCGGCTTTTAAGCTCATTTCTCAAACCCACGACCCTCTGAATACTAAACATGATGGAGTAAATATTGGCTGCAGCTGACATACATTCTGATCACATATGATGTAAGCTAGGGCTAGGGGATTACTTGTCATTGTTGATTCAGGGAAAAGCACATGCAAAGCATTCCAACAACATCCAGCCACATTGATTCGAGAAGCATGCTGCAGAGGTGCTCTCACGGAAGTAAATCAAAGTAAATCTCCCCTTGTTTTGTGATTGGACCAATGGAGTATCATTGCCATTCAATCAGGATCACTGCTGTCAGGGATGGATAGGCAAGCTTCAACAATAAAATGCTGGCTGTCAGTACGATCATACAGTAGCATCTAGTATCAAAACACATAATAAAGTTATACTTGACGCATCTTCGACGTTGACTACTTTAATGAAAGGACACAAACATCCCTATTACGAAACCTCCTGTATTTGTTGGTGAATCACCATTCATTTATGTCGATGCTTCCAATTCACGTATGCCAAGAGCATTGCTGATCCAGTGCCGTCGAAAGGATGTGTTTTACTGCTTACTCCTTGGCAACAATTGGGCAGCGACGGCGACTTTGCGGAATCTAAACGCTTTTAATTTTCAATCGCGGAACCACCGGTTCACAACCCAGGAATCAAGCCGACCAAGGTTCGACACTGGTTGTTTGTCTAACATTGCTTCACCGGGATTGGCAAATCACCATCATTGTTGCCACTGATGGTTGCCAATCATTGAATCATTGGTTGAATACCAATGCAGAATCACGACTAACACTGGTGATGGGTAAATCAACAGTTGGTTTGCTAAAGTGATGTACAGTGATTACCAATTGGATTGATTCAAAGACACACTAATAATTTGTCAAACCAATTTCCGAACACAAATCAGATTGAATTTTATCAAATTCGTTCAACACCAATTTGCTCATGACTGGTCATCCCCTATTCTCACACCATGTTTCCCCATCATCGACCTGATCACCGAACCTTCACCGCACCCCGGCAGTGCCCAGGAACGCTCTGGCTGATCACGGCAGTGACGGACTTGTACCTCAGGTCCAACCCCTGGAGGTCCCAGTCGCTTTGATCACCGTTGATGTCAGGGGATCGCTGGTTGATGTCAGGGTGCCCGTGATCCATAAATCACGACGTGAGGATCAAATGGTGACATGTCATGAGTCATGTCACTGCTCTAAGGACCTCGCGAGACTGTACTTGGGGCTGATTGTTAGGGTCCAAACACCCTCTCAGAAGGTACTTGAAGCACTAGGCTGCGTCGTTTGATCTCAGCCACACTTACCGAACATCATTTCGTTCGCCCCACACTTCGAAAGCAGCCATTTTCACAGCTCCAACTGCAGCTGGTGCTCAAATCAACAGTGGGAAAAAACATCTTGTTGGTGGGCTACATTGACATAGCGATAGATGTCTAGCTGGATACAGATTGTCGACTGGAAACGCGAACTGTAATTATTTCCCAGTGAGCTTTCAGCCCAGATAACCCTTGCCAGTTTCCTTCAATGTTGGAATAAATCCGAACAGTAGCTTTAAAATTGCGACAATTTCACACACTCCAAACTTTTCAGATTTTCAATCACCTGGATTTGTTGATTCCCGAAGGGCTGTGTCAAACCACCCATTGCTGTGTTACAGGGTAGCCTGCGCCATCCTACATTGTGCTCATCCCCACGTGCCAGTGGCTGCTGGGATGGTAGCTATGCATCTGAAAAGGTGCCCCGGTCCCCTAAACCTTGGTGAAGACCCCAACATCTTCCATTTTAACAAGCTGCTTCTGCCGAACAGGTCGTTTTAGTGATGTTCAGCCAACACTTGGCCGTCCAATGTGATGTGATGATGTGATGGGTTCAAAACAATCCTTGGGACCCCCTGCAATCGCCGGCCCCAACGTACGCCATGGTTCAATTTTCTATCACCAGAGGATTCTGCAAGGACCGTCCCCCTGGGCAGATCGGCTAAAGATGAAGGGCAGCCAAGGGCGAAGTTACTGGCGTGGGGAATGATTCTGCATGGATCATGGCTAACTTGGGGTGCCCAAAGCTTGAAAATGATGGATACTGGCATGGAAATGGATAGCAACTTTGATGCATGTTGACAATGTTCAACGATCATTTGAGATAATCTGTAGTAAATGAGCATGCTGAGTCATACTCGTTGATGGATCAAAACAACTCAAGGTGACGGGAGGGGAGGCAACTGGAGTAAATACTCAATCCGTGAGGAAGCAAACATGGAAAAAACAGTTGTCAATACTCAATCCGTGAGGAGGCAGTGGTCCTCCCTTGCCAATCTTCAACCTTCTCGGGACCCCTAAAAGTGCATAGGTTTCTTACCAAGCCAGCTTTCAAGGGTTGGGAGAGACCCCATAGTTTGTCCAACAGTACAGGATGTATAAAAATCAACATGCTTCTCCGAAGCTCCCAAGACACTGGCTGTGCGCAATGGTTTATCCTTTAGGGATTTCGGCATTAGGGTTTAAGGTGTTGGGGTGCGTTGCTTCGCAGTTCAAAAAACAGCTCCCATTTTCAATTGCACTCAGCAGATCATGGGGTCTTGCTACAAGCTTCGGGAGGATCGCCTGTCGTGCAGGTAGTTTCTCATCTTCAAGTGCTTCGTCTAGTCGTGAGATTTAGGATGCAGAAACCATCAGGGTGCAATACTCGTTCTGAGTAGAAGTAGATGGTCTCCAGACCCCTTCGAAACAAATGTCCTGGCAACAAGTTGTGCTAGCTGGAATGCTAAATAAAGCATGAGAGCAAAGCACAAGAAACCGTGTGCGAGTTTGTGTGAGTGTTCAGAATTTGACAAGGGGTTCCCGGGTTCCCTCTACGACTCTAGTGCAACATGTGCGTCTTCCATTTGCGACAAAAAAAAGAAATTGTTCCAAAAACAAACAATCATCAACAACAACAACAACAACGGCAAGAACAAGAACAAGAACAAGAACAACAACAACAAATATGCAGTAAGAATAACAACAATATCAACAACAACAAAAGCTTGGAGGGTTTCAACCTAGTACTGAGCAACTATCTGAATATTTTTTCGGACTCACTGCATCCCAGTAGCAGCAACTTGGTGAGAGCAAGGGCTCGTTCTGGTGAGCCCATACCCAGCATTCTTTCACCCCCAGGAAGCAAATCGCCCAGCAAAAGCACCTGCGGGCGTGTGGAAGGTATCGGACGGTCAACCGTTGTGAGTCTATGAGTCTTCTTGTTGCTGTTGCTGCTGTTACCGTAGTGTTGGAGTCACTGTTGGTGTTGTCGTTGTTGTGGTTGGTTGCCGGCGTCTCCCTGCATGCTTGCTCTTGGGAGTTCACGCGGTGATTTCCCCATAGTGAATTTTTTGAGTTCGTCTTAGTTGGAAAGCTAGTTCGTTTGAGCACTGAGCAGGGGTAAAGTTCTGAGTTCAAGAGATTCCCACACTTGGAATCAAGATAATCAAGCTGAACTGATCAACAAGTGCTGTCTCTTCATCAGCTGGCTGTGCCCAGCAGGGTACCCAGGAGGGTACGCTTGGTTTCACCAATCCCAAGAGTTTACCCATTGAAGTTGCTTGGTAAATCTTGACCCATAGCCAGGTTCCCCCTACACAACCAACACTGGTGGCTGGTATCAACCCCTATGGATAAAATATCAATCAATCAATCATGTGTTCATACTTCCTTGGGGAAGTAGAAAAAATGTTTCCAACCACCACGCAGACTTCTCCCTCGACGCTGCCCCGGCCAAAGCATGAGCAGCGCCACTGCTTTAAAACCACCAGCCCAAACAGGAACCTTGGCTCAAGCACCTCCTATTCCTGCTGGAGCCTCTAAGGGACGCTATGATGAAACAATGGTGGATGAGGTGAGTAACAGTCTGATGGGCGGCTTCAACCCCAACACCTCTTGTCCTGAAAAATGAGACCGGCCACCCAGCAATGATCTGGGGATATGGCTATGGGTCAATACTAACCAACAATTTCATGGGGGATAATAACCAACAATAGTAAGTAGAAAATCAATGGTTGATGATGGGGAACCAGGGGTACAGGGTTTTGACCCACAGCCATATCCCTTTTGTTGATTGCTCATATCACTCCCCATGGCTTCACAAAAGCTGTGCCCAACAAAGCAATCCAATACTTGACGAACGGTTGAAGTAAATTGGTTCCGGGCATCATTGTCCTATCCCGTGCAAAATCATAACTATAGAATTGATGCCCAAAGAAACAATTATTCAAAAACGGTGTTTTCGAAGGATCAACTATATCAGCTGTGGTTTCACTAGACTCAACACCGGGGCCCCCCGTGCTAGTGCTCCATCAGGGGGGAAATCACCTCCTATCTGCGAGCATCATGAACTGGCTTTAAGTAACAGAGTTGCCAGGGCTAACTGGATGCTTTATTGCTTGCCATCATTTTATTGATAGTTGGATGGGTATAAATGAAGGCAACAATCATGCAACTGGTAACCCTGGTACCTACAAAAAGTATACAAAAATAATCCACCAGTAAAGAAACGTATTTCATTAATTAATAGTTGACTGGTTGCATTTCTTGGGTATAAGTCTATTACTAGTACTAGGGTAAATGGTGGCATCAAAATCATTGGTCGCTGGCGGATGACCCTTTCGCACGTGCGTCTGCCTTGCACTTGGAAGCCAGCGCCACTTGGGCGGTACGAATGTACTCCTGGCGGTGCTGCCAGACTAAGCATCTGCCAATGAGAAGTAGCATGCTGATAGAAATCACATGATAATGCTTGGCTATGAACGCAAAAACGGCAATGACCAAGCCTCATGATATGTTACTGTATATGCTTTTGCTTGTTGTGCATTATATGTATATACGTGTGTATTTGCATGTAATTATTTATGTATTTACCGCAAACCAAGCACTCGAAAATACTTAAAAACATAAAGACGCAAACACAGCACAGTTGCTTTGCTGATATTGTGGTGTGATGGCAGTTCACAATATATAATCAGTACAGCTGCCACTCCGCAACCACTACTCAGCAACAATGACAAAAAACAGCTGCAGCAACAGCAGCAGCAGCAACAACAAACAACAAACAACAAACAAAAAACAACAAACAACAAGACTCACCTCAACAACCTCAACAGCAACCTTAGCAATTCAACCTCAACAAGTTGACTTTTTGGAATCGCCGCAGTTCCGCCGTTCTCCTGGCCACGAAAGAATAGGCCACGCGCCACGACGGGCGGCAGCTTTTTCCCAGGCTCAAGGCCATCGATCGTCCCCTCGGACTCGCTGATCTGTCGCAGGTATTCCTGGGGAAGGGCTGGTCTCAGCGCTGGAATGGATGGGACAAGCTGGTACCCGTGTGGGACACAACTAGATCCCTCAACATCCCCAAGTCTCACCCTGAGAGATCAATGTGATGTTTGAATTGTTTTTTGGGCTAGGCTTCAATTCGTACTGGTTTCGGCTTTCTTCTGACCTATTTTCAAGAGGGCTTCTTTCTGACATGAAATCACGCTTGCTCTCAGCACGTGGGGGCTTCGTTCTGGCACGTTTTCGACCCCCGTCAAAACAAAGCCACCCGCTTGCTCTCAGCACCTGGGGTATTCGTCCTGACCTGTTTTCGACCCACGTCAAAACAGAGCCGCCCGCACGCACGAACCGGACAAGCCTCCCGCCTACACGAACCATGGACTCAGAACCTCGCTTGTTCTCAGCACGCGGGGGCTTCGTTCTGGCACGTTTTCGAACCCCGTCAAAACAAAGCCACCCGCTTGCCCTCAGCACGCCGGGGATTCGTCCTGACATGTTTTCGACCCACGTCAAAACAGAGCCGCCCGCACGCACGAACCGGACAAGCCTCCCGCCTACACGAACCATGGACTCAGAACCTCGCTTGTTCTCAGCACGCGGGGGCTTCGTTCTGGCACGTTTTCGACCCCCGTCAAAACAAAGCCACCCGCTTGCTCTCAGCACGCCGGTGATTTTTTTGTGGTGTTTTCATGTGGTAATTTGTGTCTGATGGTTTGTGCCTGGTGTTTTTCATCTGGTGTTTTTTTTGTTTGGTGGTCTTCTCTGGTGATTTGTGTCTGGTGTTTTTCATCTGGCGAGATGTGTCTGGTGTTTTTCATCTGGCGAGATGTGTCTGGTGTTTTTCATCTGGTGATTTGTGTCTGGTGCTTTTCATCTGGTGTTTTCTGTCTGGTGGCTTTTGCCTGGTGATTCTTCTCTGGTGATTTCTGTGTGGTGTTTTTCATGTTTTTTTTTAGTCTGGTGTTCTGCATCTGGTGATTTGTGTCTGGTGCTTTTCATCTGGTGTTTTCTGTCTGGTGGCTTTTGCCTGGTGATTCTTCTCTGGTGATTTCTGTGTGGTGTTTTTCATGTTTTTTTTTAGTCTGGTGTTCTGCATCTGGTGATTTGTGTCTGGTGCTTTTCATCTGGTGATTTGTGTCTGGTGGTTTGTGCCTGGTGCTTTTCAGCTGGTGATTTGTGTCTGGTGTTTTTCATCTGGTGTTTTTTTTGTTTGGTGGTCTTCTCTGGTGATTTGTGTCTTGTGGTTTTTCATCTGGCAAGATGTGTCTGGTGTTTTTCATCTGGTGTTTTTTTTGTTTGGTGGTCTTCTCTGGTGATTTGTGTCTTGTGGTTTTTCATCTGGCAAGATGTGTCTGGTGTTTTTCATCTGGTGATTTGTGTCTGGTGTTTTTCGTCTGGTGTTTTTTGTCTGGCAGTTCTTCTCTGGTGATTTTTGTGTGGTGTTTTCATCTGGTGATTTGTGTCTGCTGGTTGTTTCCTGGGTTTTTTGTCTGGTGGCTTTTGCCTGGTGTTTTTCATCTGTGTAATTTGTGTCTGGTGTTTTGTTTTGCACCTGGTGATTTGACTCTGGTGTTATGCATCTGGTGATTTGGTCGGGTGTTTTTCATCTGGTGATTTGTGCCTGGTGTTTTTCATCTGGTGATTTGTGTCTGGTGTTTTTTGTCTGGTGTTTTTTGTCTGGTGGTGATTTGTGTCTGGTGTTTTTATCTGGTGATTTGTGTCTCTTTCATCTGGTGATTTGTGTCTGGTGTTTTCCATCTGGTGTTTTTTTGTGTGGTGGTTCTTCTCTGGTGATTTTTGTCTGGTGTGTCTTGCGTTTTTCATCTGGTGATTTTGGTTATCCAGGGCATGTTGGTACGGAGCTTTTTTGTAGGTTTTTTGTATACATTTGTTACCAAGCATCTGTCTTGGTAAGAAAAAAATGGCAGGAAAATGGTAAGAAAATGTGTGTCAAAAACTGAAAATTGCGATTTTGAGGTGTCGACGGTGACCGTTTCGCGTTTCGTGGACGTTGAATGTCAAAAACTGAAAATTGCGATTTTGAGGTGTCGACGGTGACCGTTTCGCGTTTCATTGTCCAGGGCATGTTGGTACCGAGCTTTTTTGTTGGATTTTGAAGTTGCTTTTCAGACATTGTGTCTGGTGTTTTTCATCTAGTGATTAGTGCCTGGTGTCTTTCATCTGCTGATTCGTGTCTGGTGTTTTTCATCTGGTGTTTTTTTGCCTGGTGATTCTTCTCTGGTGATTTTTGTGTCGTGTTTTAGTCTGGTGTTCTGCATCTGGTCATTTGTGTCTGGTGTTTTTCCTGTGGTGATTTGTGCCTGGTGCTTTTCATCTGGTGATTTGGGTTTGGTGCTTTTCATCTGGTGATTTGTGTCTGGTGTTTTGCGCCTGATGATTTGCGTCTGGTGTTTTTCATCTGGCGATTTGTGCCTGGTGTTTTTCATCTGGTAATTTGTGTCTGCTGGTTCTTTTCTGGTGTCTTTCGTCTGGTGATTTGTGTCTGGTGTTTGTTTTGGTCTGGTGGTTCTTCTCTGGTGATTTGTGTCTGGTGTTTTTCATCTGGTGATTTGCATCTGGCGTTTTTCATCGGGTGTTTTTTGTTTGGTGGTTTTTGCCTGGGGGTTCTTCTCTGGTGATTTGTGTGTGGCGTTTTTGATGTGGTGATTTGAGTCTGGTGTTCTGCATCTGGTGCTTTGGGTCTGGTGTTTTTCAGCTGGTGCTTTTCATCTGGTGATTTGTGTCTGGTGGTTTGTGTCTGGTGCTTTTCATCTGGTGTTTTTTTTT
>VSDK01017696.1:402773-436775 GCA_009767595.1 Symbiodinium kawagutii | reverse complement strand
CAACCCCCCCCCATCCCCTGGCACCATGCCCGCCAGAATCCCTAAATCCCACAACCATGTCAAAAGAAAGCCCTGACTACGTCAAAAGCAAAGCCCCCCATCCCCCGGAACCATGCCCGCCAGAATCCCTGAATGCCACAACCATGTCAAAATAAAGCCGGACACCAGCAAAAGCAACATCACACCCATCCACTAGAACCATGCCCGCCAGAATCCCTAAATCCCACAACCATGTCAAAAGAAAGCCCTGACTACGTCAAAAGCAAAGCCCCCCATCCCCCGGAACCATGCCCGCCAGAATCCCTGAATGCCACAACCAAAATAAAGCCGAACGCCAGCAAAAGCAACATCGCACCCATCCACTAGAACCATGCCCGCCAGAATCCCTAAATCCCACAACCATGTCAAAAGAAAGCCCTGACTACGTCAAAAGCAAAGCCCCCCATCCCCCGGAACCATGCCTGCCAGAATCCCTGAATGCCACAACCATGTCAAAATAAAGCCGGACACCAGCAAAAGCAACATCACACCCATCCACTAGAACCATGCCCGCCAGAATCCCTAAATCCCACAACCATGTCAAAAGAAAGCCCTGACTACGTCAAAAGCAAAGCCCCCCATCCCCCGGAACCATGCCCGCCAGAATCCCTTAATGCCACAACCATGTCAAAATAAAGCCGGACGCCAGCAAAAGCAAAGCCCCCCATCCCCCGGAACCATGCCCGCCAGAATCCCTGAATGCCACAACCATGTCAAAATAAAGCCGAACGCCAGCAAAAGCAACACCCCCCCATCCCCTGGCACCATGCCCGCCAGAATCCCTAAATCCCACAACCATGTCAAAAGAAAGCCCTGACTATGTCGATAGCAAAGCCCGGATCCACTGGCACCAAACCATGCACACCAGAATCCTTAAATTCCACATCCATGTCAAAAGAAAGCCTGACTGCATCCAAAGCAACAACCCCCCTTCCCCTGGATCCACGCCCGCCAGAATCCTTAAATTCCAGAACCATATCAAAAGAAAGCCTGACCACCTCAAAAGCAGACCCCCCCATCCCCCGGAAGCATGCGCGCCAGAATCCCTAAATCCCACAACCATATCAAAACAAAGCCATACCACATTCAAAACAACACCCCCCCCTCCCCTAGAACCATGCGCGCTAGAATCCCTGAACCCCACAACCATGTCAAAAGAAAGCCCTGACTACGTCAATAGCAAGGCCCCCCCTTCCCCTGGAAGCATGCCTGCCAGAATCCCTAAATCCCACAACCATGTCAAAATAGAGCCAAACCACAGCACAAGCAACCCCCCCTCCCCTAGAACCATGCTGGCTAGAAGCCCTAGCGTCCAGAACCATGTCAAAAGAAAGCCATCCACACAGAACCGTGTCAACCTGAAGCCTTCACCTTGCAATCACCTCAAACCATGCCAAAATGGAGTCGAAACAGTACCAAAAAAAACCCTCCCAGGTCGAAAAAAAAAAACAGTCCAAAAACACAAAGCAAACCATGCCATGCAGAAGCCCAGGCAATTAAAACCACACCAAAATAAAGCCCTGGCCCGAATGCGTAGCACACAGCACCTGCTGGGGCTTCTTCAAGACCCTGGGAAACAGTACAAAAAAAAACCCTTCCAGGTCAAAAAAAAACCCAGTCCATTGTTTTTTATATAACATGTCCCAAATCCTGGATCATGCGACATGAAGCCATTTCCCTAGTGAAACGTTTCCTCTTTTTTAACATCTTGTGAAGTATTTCCCTAGTGAGGAAAGCGCAACGAGGAATGCATCAGTGACTTGGTTTTACAGTTCCTCCCATTCACAAGTGCATTACGATGTGGCCGTTGCTAAAATGCTCAACAACATCATATTGTCTGCCCGGGTACAAACAGGCGCCTACAGCTATTAGATACGGGTATAGGCTACAATGGGATGTGACAAAGCTCATGCAAATCAGGTCAGGACCCAGCATATCAAGTGCTTATGAAACAAAATGACAAAAATAACCAATGGAGATCAATGGTGTACCTTCATTGTGGAATGAACAAATCATTGAACAATCCACAAGTGGCATTACACCAGGTATTCCACAACAACAATGTACGGATCAATGACATTCAATGACTCTCTCAATATGGTGTATAAGAGCGGCCCTTTCCAAAAATCAACTCAGCGATTGTTTGGGGATGGCACCATGGACATCCTATCAAGCCACACAAGGAACCATTATCAACCCACATTGAGCATGTTTATCTAAAGCATCCTCAACCATGATCAACCGTCAACCTGTTCCATACAGTGATACCATGCCATCCCACAATTCACCCCAAGGTAAGCATCATTCAACCACCAGTAAGCATCCGCAACCATCAGTAACTAGACCATCATCCACCACCATCTCTCAGTATATTCACCCTTGTTAAGAACTATTCTTAACCCATCATCAAGCATCATCAACCATTATTTCTTATCAACCCTTAAAACAATTTACATATCAATATCAACCATTATCATCAACCATCCTTTCAACCATCATTCCCCTATCAACCACCCTGCCGAGGCGCGTCACGTTGATCGGTGTTGACCACCTGCGAGGCGATGGCGATGGACAGCAGCGTGGTGCCCACGATGCCACCGATGATGATCTGGCGAGATCCGTGGCAGGGCCCAGGGGTGGCTGGTGGATGGCTGGTGGATGGGTGGCTGCTGGTGAAGATCCACTAGTGGTTGCTGGTGGATATCCACTAGTGATAGTTTTGGCTGCTGGATAGTCGTGGTTGCTCACCACCCTACAGAAAAGCAGCAGCAGTCTGATGAGCGGGAATGTTCAGAGGCACCAAAGGAAGATTCAACTGATATAAGCGGATTGTGTCGCAGCTGGCAATCGCGACCCAATGGGGTCTCATGGTTTCTCAACAGCCCAAACGGGAGATGAGAAACTTGTGAGGACCCACCCTGTGGTGTTGCGAGGAAGATCATGAGATATCGGTCAATGGGCGTGCTGTTTTGGTCTGACTCACTTGGTTGTCAATGCCCCTGCCGGCAGGTTGAGTCAGGGTACTCCTGTCAAATTTGGGTTCAGCCAACTACTTAGTTGCTATGCTCGGATGAACCAAGCGGTACTCAGCACAATCCTCCAAGGTTTGAAAGTGGCAACAAGACTAAAGTCTGGAGTTGGGATGGCGACAAGTATCAAACCAGATTGAGATGCGATCTTGAGGAACAAACTAGCATCTGATAAATAAATATGGGCGAACAGGTGCAATATTGCCCCACTGACACGCAATTCTCTCACAAGGAACAACTCCGTTCATGGAACTCCTCTGGGTCCCATCTTTGGGTTCTTTATGCTACTAGCCGGAAGGAGATTAAATACTTTTACTGGAAAAAAGTGAAACAGTGAGCAAGGTACTGCGCAGTGATCAACCAACTGAAAGCACCAACAAATCAGTCGATTCGGCAAGGAAATCTATACATTGACAGCGGGTGCAAGGGTATGGTTTCATGTCAGTCCCTGCCGTAAGATTCTGAGACATGGGTGTGGCTTGAGGATAATTCTGACTGGAAAAGCACCGTGTAAAAGTCGCTGGAATCACCATTGCTTATGGACTCCAGGGGCAAATCCATGTTTGGCTCACGTCCTTGTTCATAAGCCAATCCTTACTTCTACTGTCCACCCCAGTGATCTCAACATGGTCAACCCTCACTTCTACCGTTCAGATGTTGCACATCGCTGCAACCTTGAGACACCACCACGCCTCCCTGCGCATGGCATTGGGTTTGGGCTTGGAGCTGCCCATGTTGGCATTGGGGACACCGTTGGGCCCGGCGTTGGCGCCGTAGTTCCGTCTGCCCTCGTCCCAGACTTTGATGTCCGGTGCGGAGATGAGGTAATCATAAGCGTCCTGGCCCAGCAATGCACCAGCAACACCAACAACAGCAGCTGCCTGCTGCCTGCTGCCTGCTTCCTGCTGCCTGCTCCCTGCTAGCCATACTTGTTAACTTATAAGCTTAAGAAGTATTAAGGTGGCACCTAGCTCAGAAGCCAGGTTGGTACTAATATCATTACCAATCGGTACACCGGCCAGTACTATAAGCCAGTAATCTAAGTGAGATGCAAGTATGGAAAGGATAAACAAGGATAGGCCGAGTCACAAGAACCAAACATCCAAAGTAGGACATTAACCAGTTGGTACAGCATGGCTCCATCTCTTGTAAATCTATGTTAACGGGTTCTTACCAAGGTCAAACCTTCATCAAGCACTTCAAGCCCTTCAGCTGGACAGCTGTTCTCCTTCACCTTCTGCAGCTTCTTGGCACTGCCTTGGGACCAGCGACTTGGAGTCGCAGTGTGGGGATGGTGAAGACTACCATGACACATCGGGAGCTTTGTTTCATGGAGTTCTCTCCTCTTCTTACCACAAAACAAGGACACTCCCAATCGATATTCAGTATTGCTCCCCCTGGTCAAATGTTGACCATCCTTGACTTCCCCCACAGCCCATCATCCACGGGGAAGGACTCCCATGGTCAGGTGGGAGCAAGTGCTTCGGAGCTCGAACCAGACTTTCAGGCCATCACGGTGTCCAAACCACACCAAATCATTCCAACAGAACTGGGTAAACCACCCATGTCTGGATGCCACCCATGTCTGGGTGACCCTTCAGATTCCTTGTCTGCACCGGTTCCAGGATTCCTGGCCTACCAAACACATCAAGGGTCGATGACCATCTCTCAGTAAACCCCTTCAAGCAATCATGGGTGCGACAACAAATCCTTATCCCATGAACAATCCATGTATGATTGGAGCCACCTGGGTCAGGGATCACTTGCATCTAATATACTATTTAGCTAAGAACAGTGGATAGCAACTTACAACCAGTGATCTATAGGATATACAACATGGCACATATCTTTTTGATTAACCCAATATGTGTCCATAGATCAACTTACGACCATTGAGTCCTACTTGGTTTTGGTATCCTGTGTTCACATCCTCTGTAAAATGACTAACACTGATGGCCAAGCCACCAAGGGACAGGGCAAGTTGGATCTCTCAAGCCATTTGGGACCCCCAACAAATTGTCAATTCATTGTGGAAAAAACAAAACATTACTATTGGATGACTTAGCGGGAACCCCTCTTTCGAGAAGCCGCCAAATCAAACACACACGATTACACATGATAATCGGTTTGAAGCAAACATTCCATGATAGTCAGCCATAAGATGAACCACTCTCAACCTTCACCACTTCTACATGCCCGACCACCCATCCTCCACCGCTCCCATCCGACTGCCCCCCAACGGCGCCTCCTGGGGCATCGGGGTGAGACCGGCGCACCGCCTGGCGGTAGGCCTTCTTCAGCTCCTCATCGCTGAAGGTGGCGGCCAACTGGCTGCTCTCGAGACCTTGGGGCGCCGGTGGGGAGTGCCAGGTGGGCCAGGTGTTGATTCATGTGGCGAGCTGGGTCAAGCGGTCAACCAACCAATTTCATAGGGGATAATGACCAACCAATAAAAAGGAAAACACCAGCTAATGATAGGGGAACCAGGGGTACAAGGTTTTGACCCGCTGCCATGTTGATTCTGCCAGGTTAGGCGGTTTCCAGTCTTCCAGTTCTGTTGAAATTTGATTCTTCTTACTGGGGTTCTGTAGGGTCTTCCAGTTCTGTGTGGTTTTGATTCTTGTTGGAGGCACTTCGACTGAGTCCACATTGCTTTCAGTTGAACAGTGGAGCAAATGAACACATCAAGAAAACGTATGGGTTGAGCACAGTGGCAGTATTGACTGATCAAAAATCATCCCAACCAAAAAGCAGGTCAAAGCAGATCCGACCAGCAATGGCATGTTGCGTTATGGCATCCTCGTTGTTGATGGTTGTGATGAGTTTACCATTCTTGGTTAAAGGTTCAGGACAGCCAATTCCTACATGGGTGTTGATCTAAAGCCCTCCCTCCGGGAATGGCCGTCTTTGCCATCACGGAGTCAAATCGTCACTTGTAATGCAAGCTAGAAGTAGTCAATAGTCAGCCATGTGCAACAATATTTTAGTTTGTGTTGGCCTGGCGATCAGACTACGAATTAGTCATGCTTCTGTCTTTGCTTCTGTCCTTGACCGCTTTTCTTCACACATCTGATCTGTCCATCTCAGAATCTCCCCAAACAGTTCTCGCTTCATGCGATGGCGCCCTGTGCTATCCTCGCTTTCGCCCCGGCCTTCGCGCAACTTTCCCCAAATGTTTCCAAACGTTGGGAATCCATCACTGCTTGCATTGCCTTGCATATATCTTCCCAAAAGAGAACGTACTACTACGACTCGAAGACTGGACTGGCACGGAAAAAATGTGTTCTTTATGTATAGTTACACAATTGACTTTTGCAAAAACTTTCGCATTGTTTTTTTTGCGAACCGTAGATTCATGAGTTGAAAAGCCATGGAAACTTAAACTCCTAACAAGGACCTTTTTTTGCAACTCCCATATAAGATGACTATAGACAAACAGCCACAAAGGGTCAATTGAGAGAAACATTGCTGGTGGCAAAAGAGGCTTTCAAATGTCAGAACATTTGGGTTGGTTCCCCAACACCAGACCATCATCACTCAAACATCAAACAAACTCAGCCTGTCAAACATGGGGTTGATGGCGGCCTGCCTTCCACCATGAGTCACATGTGACCCCAGAAGCAGCTGCGTACTAGGCAAAAGAGCACAGCAGGATTTTGGAGTCTCAGCCAAAGTGACGGCTGACTCAAAACATGACTCCAACAGCGATGTCGTCCATTTTGCCCAGAAGCAGGGTTGGTTCCCTGTGTGCGCTGCTGACTTGTTCATTGATCTTGCGCCAAGAAACCCAGAGTTTTCAAAGCATCGCTTCCTAGGTCGTCAGCATCGTTGTTCTGCGAGTGAGCAAGGATCATCCATATGTGCAGCTGTGGCTATTGATTCAATAAAAAGCATGGCATGATCATGAGCATTGAGCAAAGCTTCATGATGACTTTTGAATTTCTATAGTAAAGTGACATGGTTGTGAAAGTAAGAACCTGACTTGAAGTATGGACTCACTAAAAACTATTCACTCTTATCTAATAACTCTCTAGTTATGGCTATTTAGTGATGCTTAGCTCATGCCTATTCACTGACTAATCGCTATTATATAAATGGCTGTGGGTCAAAACCCCGTACCCCTGGTTCCACCACTACTAACCATTGTTTTCCCCACTATTGTTGGTGGAAATCCCCCATTAGTTGGTTGATGAATATTGACCCATAGCCAAATGAGTAATCACTTGCTTAACTAGCGGCTATCTGTGAAACGACTCAAGGATCTCTAAGCCTCTCTGCAGCGATCATCCCCCAACCGCTGGATCCCTATGGTGCTGTGACCATCTATGCGAGGTCTTGGAATCCGCAATCCGATCCAATACACGGATATATCTGGAATTATATGAACTGGCGTCAAAATTATATTTGTTTGGCTGTATTCACCAAACTTTTAGGACGTCCCCTATCGTTTTCCATGTTTTGGTGGTTTTCGTTGGGGTATCGTTTTTAGGGCGTCCCCTATCGTTTTTCATGTAAAAACAGCAAAACGATCTCCATGTAACGCTTACTTTAAATGCAATAGTAGATAATTTTGTCTCTGGCTCATATACCCTTATATCATGTATATCTAATATGTTGCATGGGTATAGACGTATAGACGCATACCGTGTATAGTGCGTCTATGTATGAATATATGTGTATCCATGCAAATTCATTGCAGGTGGGATAACCTCAACAAACTAGCAATCGCTGATCCAAATCTATGATGAACAAACAACTTTCAGCAGGCTTGGAGGTCCCATTATGGAGTATGTGTCAACATGTCTAGGCAATTGTGCAGATCAGTTTGCAAATCATTACCTTGGTTGGGACTCTAATCCCTGGTTTCTCATATTCTTGGTTGCTCATACGGATAGCTTATATGGTGGTCTCTCACCCAAATCATCCAACATCAATCAGTTATAGCAAGACACCATCCATTTTTTGGGTTCTCCATTTTGAGAAACCCCGATATAGTGTTGCTAATACCAATCAACCAACATCTGTCTTATTATCATCCTGTTATAGACTAGCCAGCTCGGAGACCAACAAACACTCCCGTCATAGGTCGTTATCCATCTTGATGAACTATGCATGATCAACCATTGAAAACATTGATGGGCCAGGTGTGACTGCATTGGCTTCTCCAAAATGCTTGATGATTATCTATTATCCATCAATCAAATGGGTATGTGCCCAACTAGGGTAACCAATAACCCACCAACAAAAGATCATTTTACTCGGAAACGAGGGGTTTTGGGGGTACCACTATTTTGGTACATACCACAATACTGGACTAAACCACCCGCTGACTCAACAACCAAAATAATCAGCCATCACCGACCATCATCAACACTCACCCCAACCATCATGAGCCTTGGTGATCCAACGTTGCGACTTATAACTGGAGCTTATTCGCCATGGATTAGCCATCATAATGAACCACACATAAATAATGATAATTGAGCTTATTCACACTACTCACCATTGCTGGAATCTCAAGTCATAGGGAACCCCAGTTCTCAGCCAGTATAAACCAACCATCACTTGGGGTACCCCCATGACTTGAGAAACCAACCAATCTCCATGGCACCACCCCCTGGACCCCCAGATGCAAGGCACGGTCCAACACCGCCGCCAGAGCGGCGCCCCGTGGAACTGGAGTACTGCTGGGCAAGGAGCGGCCTGGCGACTTGGGGTCACCACGCCCCATGAGACTCTGGTGATGTTGAAGTGGCAAACAACAATTATAATGGTGGTCAATTGATGGCTAATTAATGGTTATTGATGATTAATTGGTGGTAAATTGATGGATAATTGGTGGTACATTGGTGGTAAATTGATGGATAATTGGTGGTACATTGATGGATCATTGGTGGTACATTGGTGGTAAATTGATGGATAATTGGTGGTACATTGATGGATCATTGGTGGTACATTGGTGGTAAATTGATGGCCAATTGATGGTTCATGGATGCTTAATCCATAGGTTAATGATAGTCCGTACAGGATATACGTAGTGATTGAGAACGGTTGAAGTTGATTCATAGCTAATATCCGTTGCGGAATGGCCTCATAATTGTTAGTTGAAACAAAAGGATTACTTAATTGTGAATCGATGATGGCACCGGTTGCTAGAAAGGAAGAGTTCACGGTGAATACTGGGTGATTGTACATAAGAAACAACGTATTGAGGTAAAAGAGCTTGCCTATAAGTTATTCATAGAAAGTGCTCACTTACAGCTTCGGGGTACCACTCTGTACTTGCCAACACCTGGCCTAGCCTGTCAGAGTGAAGTCAGTCTCATAGCCTGCGGCCGGACAGCTGTTCCATGTTGAACAAACATCAGCCCCAACTTATGGCGAGTTTACCCATCTTATAACTGGTTGTGACCCCGTGGCTTTTAGAAAGTCCCCAAGCCAAAGGGGTCTTGATACTGTCTATACTGATACGAGCTTTCAGGTAAACCAAGTTGCTGGGTAAAGATGCCGGTGGCAAGACGCGACCATAGACAAAAGAACAGTTGGCAAAGGGAGGAAGCTCGAGTGAGCACTGCTTGAGTGAGCACTGCTCAGATCAACAAGATAAACACAGGTAGGCACACACACAGATTTAAAAACACGATTGCAACATCTTAGGTATCACGATGTGATCTGTATAAGCACCCTATTGTTGCTGCCTGTTTTTGGTGATTTACATATGTATGCCAGTTGTTGTTGGCTTGTTCATAGCCAAACTATTTTTACTCAGCAAGCAAATCGGCCAATGATGATACAACATGCAAGCAAGCAACATAAGCAATTCTTATTTGTATACCAATGTATGCAATGTATGTATATATGCATGAACCTCATTTGTTTAACATTCCGAACGAACAAAACACCGGTGAGATTGCCAAGCTGTTAAATCTACAGTGCTGTTTCTGCACAGTTGACTTGATAGCAGTTCGGCAGCTATATTTGCTTTATAATTCCCGCTTGATTTGTATTCCTCATTGTTTTGAATAGTCCCACAGCATCATTTCAGCATGGAAATTCTGCAACACCCTCTGGCAATCTGGCATAGCATAGCTAGAGAAAATGGCAGTTTTTCAGACCATAGATGACTTCAGAAATTGCCATGTCTCACCCACCCCACAGTACTTAGACTAGATACGAACCCGACGGCCGACGGTTCTAAGACGGCTCCCACCTGCGTTTCGCAACGCAAGGGCCGCACACAGCAGCGCCACAGCAAAGGCCGCACCCCGCAAGGGTCGCAGCTTTGGGCCCGTCATGGCGAGGGCGTGGGGCTTGGCAAGGGCTGGTTTTTCCACATGTGTTGTTTTTTTTGGTAGTGAACACTTAGGTGTTTATTGTTCAGTGTGGTTGCCGCTCTTGTGAATGTGCTTGTTCCTTGTTCTGGCGGCTGTTTGCTGATGGATGTGGTTGTTCTTTGTTCTTCTTGCAGATCTCAGTGACATTCAAATGTAGCGAAGCTATTGCCTGCAAATGACGTGCGGCTTTCAGCACATGGATGGTTTTTCTCAGTCAACAAATAAAAAGATATGGTTTCCTCTTCTGCATAATCACCAAGAACTAAGCACAGTGTTTGAGCACCCCTATACTGCTCATTTCAACAACGCGAATCATCAGGAATCAACACATCTGAGAATTGACAAGGACTTTTCACACATCAAGAGGACAACCATCGCGTTTGGTCTACAGTTTGCAAACGTGGAAAACCAAACAAAATGTCCTGGGGATCAAGCCTGCTACCTCCTTGGTGAACCAAATGAACAGTTTCACTGCCGCTTGTATGAGTTTCAATCCGATTGATCAGTGATCCTCCTAATTTAATGGATCCAAAAGAACATAGAGGTCCCACTTAGTCAAGTTCTGTTATCAACTAAGGTAACTACCATTTATGGTACTTTTGCCGGAATTACATGCCTTGGCCCATTCCAATGCCATCAATCCGGAGCACCTGCCACCACGGTGGGTTCCACTGGGTTGCCAGTGACTTTCCAGGGCATCAGCAAAGAAGCCCGTGGCCAAACCAGCCACAGAGGTCAACATGGAACCTGCCGGAGCATCCGAGCTCAGCTTGGCGCTGTCCATGGCCATGCAACCGTTGTAACTTCCAAGTGACGGGTGTTTTTTTCCATAAAAATCATTGAGAAATGCGTGTGTGGTACCATGAGTTGTGGATGTAGCCAGGTGTAGCCAGGTTAGCCATTTTTCAGCTTAGCCATCTTTGATGTAGCCCGACATGTGCATTTCCAGCTTGGGGACATAGCCATGGTTCCTCGAACCTTGAGCGGCATCTGAACGACTCAAGGCTGCGATGACTGGACCATAGACCTGGGAGCTGACAACGACGCCAAAACGGCCAGGAGCAAAGGTACACAAATGGGGGGTTCCTCGGGATAGGGGACCCAAAAAATTGATGGTTTATCACTATAAATGGTTCATAACCTCAGAATAGGGGACCCAAAAATATTGATGGTTTATTATTTTTCGATAAATGGTTAATAACCTCGATGATTTGGGGGTACCGCTATTTTGAGAATTCACCAATGTATGACTCAAGGAAGGTGCAAGCAAACAACCTACAAACGAGACCAACAGCGGAGCCACAGTCTGCCATTCAGGGTCGATTCTTGTTGTCCTACCACAATATTTGATGGATTCCTGGACTGGACTTGGCCGCCACATCACTTTGAAAACATTTGATCACTGACTGAAACCCAAACGGTCAAATATTCGAGGGAATTCTTCTAGAAGTAAGGATTCTTCATAGATACTGCACGAGCGAAATGCATCTTCCCGTAACATGATCATGGCTTGCCGGATGGCGATGCCCTTCTGAGTGGATACAACCCTTTTGTGTTGGAGCCAACATCACAACCGCCCTACATGTGACGCCGCTACCTGGCCTTGCTACTGACGCCCCAAAACCGTTGACTGATATCAACTGTGGGGTCCATTAGATAAGGGCAGACCCAATTGATGTGGTGGTGTCACAAAATAGGGGACCCCCCAAAAAATGGATGGTTTGCTGGGTACAAATGGTTGATAAATTTGATACATGGTTAATAAACTGGATAAAGGGAGAATAACCTGGATCATAACTGGGGGTACCCCAAACTGACTTGAGCAACACCCATGGTGAATCACCAGGTGAGCAACTGGTGGGGATCTGCTTGAGCCGTACACACCATGTCCATGTACCGGCAGTGCATCTTTGCAATACAAAAAATGCCATCTATCGATCTATCGATCTCATGCAAATAGAAGACCATACATATCATACAAATGGCAATAGATAGCTAGATAGCTAGTAGCTAGATAGCCAAATAGCTAGATGGCTAGATAGCAAGATAGCTAGATAGATACAGAAGTAAAGGCATAAATGCATGCATATAATTATAGATAAGAGAAACATCATCCATCTACACAGTTGTGCACAACATGTAAACGTTGGTGGGTCGCCGTTAGCGCCTGTCGGGTGAAGGCCAGGTGAGCGGAATGAGGCCAACCTCGCGTATGGAGACCAATGCAAACAGGTCTGCCAGATTAAACACCAGGTTTGGTCCCTTATCAACCAATGTTTCTTTAAAATGAAAACACCATTATTGCTGGTGATTGTCCCATATGATTAAACCATCAATTTGCTTAATAAGGGACAATCACCAGCAATAATGGTGATTTCATTTTTTAAAAAATATTGGTTGGTGGTTGAACCACCCCTATGAAAAATATGCTTGTCAATCAACCAACCACTTTTCGATTCCGGATGAAATAACATGTTAAAGACTACCAGCCAGACTGATATGAACAGGATTTTTTTCTTAGGGTTCCGTAGCCGTGGTTGCAAGGCTGCCACCTGCTCAGCCGTGACATGACTTGTCAGAGCGCTGCCGATGAACAGGATTTTTTGCAGGTTTGAGTGCCAAATGTCAACAGCTTGGTGTTTGGCAGCAACACTTGATAGGAGTGGTTTGGTATCAACCGTCTTCTGTGCGATTTGGTACCAATGGATGGTGTTGTAGTCATTGGCATGAACAGTTGGGGAAAGTGTCTGATATCAATGGCCGGTAGTGGGTGGGCATGGACAGACTGGTGTGAGAATTAGTGCGTGTGGTGCAAATAGTGGGTATTGGAGGTTGAGTTGAGCCACCAAGAATAGTTGCAAATATGGTGCAAATAGTGGGCCAAGAATAGTAGTGCAAATGCTGGGCACTCATCACTTAGAAATCGGTGGTTCAACTTGGTCAACAGCGCTACACCGCCGACAAGAACTGCTTGGTCACACGACCAACAAGATCCTCACAACCGCAACCACCCATCGCCAACACTATAGGAAACGTTGGGAAAACGAAGAGGGGAAACACAAAGTGGTGCCTGAAACACTACGCAAAAAATACTGTCAAAAGTTGGGGCTGGCTTATTGCAGAACGGATCTGCCATTAACAAGCGCTTCTTGTAGATCTTTTGGCAGAAATCCCTCTGCTTTTGACCGCTAAGAACAGGTTACTCTCTGTTAAACTGCCCTGGACGCAAGAAATCACCCCATATTTTAAAGGTAAACCAGCTATATAAATGGTGGATTTTCAACTTTCAGGTCAGTCTACTTAGTCGCGTAGACCCGGCCCACAGCACCGCTGCAGCGCCGGCGCCGCTTCGAGCGACAGCTGCGGGAGCGTAGGAGGCCACCCAAGGAGTTGATCAACACCAAAGGTTCCTTGAGGCCGCTGGCCATTGCAATCAGTGATGGTGTCAATTACAGTAGCTGTTAGCAATGAATTACAATCTGGAATGTTTACACATTTCAAAGTTTAAAAAGGTTATGATTGTGCTACCAATGTTCCACATTTCGATTACATTACAGTAGCTGTTATCAATGGATTGAATGGTGAAATTAATCTGGAATGTTTACAAGGTTTAGAAAAAGGGTGTCATTCGTTTTAATTGTGATGATCTCTATTTGCAATGACAATTGCCCCATGAAAACCATCTACAATGATAGTAGCCCCATTAATACCATTTGCAATGATAATCACTTATTATCATTGATTATTGACACATGGATGTTGATTAATGATGGTTTATCATTCATTATGGGGTGGTTATCATTTACTGAGTTTGTGGCCATGTAGCTGTTGCTCAATAATGAACGTAATGAATGAAGGTTTGTCAAGAATGAGGAGTTTGTTCATTCAATCCGGAATTAATGAGAATAAACTTACAATGATAGTCACCCCATTAATTTCAATCATAAATCCTGTTTGTTTGCACATTCATCATCTACCTCCAGATAATCACCGATTGTCTACAATGATAGTCATTATATACATCCAAAATGATAGTCACCCCAGTAACAATTCATCATGAATCATTGCAACCAATCCAATGATTGTAGAGTCAATCACCACGATGCGATGACAACAAGTGCAGCCGCTTGGGTTCCGAAGTACCGATCTCTTCCCTCCTGTCCTGTCCGCGTGGCAGCATTCCGGCCGTCCATCTTCCAAGAAGCATCACCCCTTCCCGTGAAGCCGCCTGGGAAAGCGGGGTCAATCGTTTAGACATGACTTGAACCTGACAGTTCACCATGAAATCTGCAATGTGAACTTGCAAGTGTGCAACCGAACCACATGTGTATGAATGCTACCAATGTTCCACATCAAGCCGTGGGAGATCCATTTTTAAACTGTCCCCGAATAGCTTGTGACTTACCTCTACATATAGAAGGTCTACTGATAGCCGGATCTCCCAATTACCACATGAACCATACCATCATGGTAGTGAATTGCTACTAAAATTCTCGAATACCACTGCTCCCAATGGTAAATTAGTTGTTGCATTGCCCGTGGCCCGAGCTGAGCCCGACCTCCTCTGGGACACGCTACACTTGTTCATGTGCAAACACATGTGATATGGAACATACTATTTTAGGCATATCATATCATAACCAAACCATGTGATATTGTACAGACATATTTTGTCATATAATTATATAGACTATATAGTGACAGCCAGTCATGGTTTCTATCAGATATGATAGCTATAGACATATCATATCATAACATATCAAAACATATCATAACCAGCCTATTTTTGAGAAACCACCTGACATATATTATACATAATACGCATATAATGTTATGACCAAACATCAAACTATATAACATAAGGCATATGTTATCAACTCATACATATATTATACAATGTGGCATGTTTCTATATCCGGCATCCGCCCAGCCCAGCTACATCCATGCGGTCCTGCGCTTGGCGTCGCTGCAGCACATCTTCGCTGGCCAGCACCACACGGGCGCAGCTCAAGGGATCTCCTGGGGGACCCTGGGGGCCCTCGGAGGTTCGTAGCCCCAGTGCTCGTAACCGGGTACTAACCATGGTTGGAGGGGGTTGGTTCACCATGAGGTTAGCTCACCAAGGTATGTTGCTGTTCAACAGAGGGGGTAGTTCACCATAGTTCACCCCACCTCATAGGGAGATTTTTCGTGGTTAATCACAGTTTGAACATGTTGGAACTCCAAGTAGCCGAGCCAAGTAGCCTACAAGCTCTCCCATCGCCTAAAAACGCGGGAACCAAAGGAGGGCAAGTTGCCCTGCGTCCACTGGTTCACCCCTGGGTCCCATAAGCTGGATGCAAAAATCACCAGCCAGTTGGTCCCCCTTTGATCAACGCTGATTTGGGTTTTTGTCAACCGTTTTTGTTGGCGATATTCCCCTATTAATCCCCGTTATTAGCCATTATTAACCACCATATACTGTAACCATGTCCGACTAATTCATGATCCTAGCTACCGGAAAAGCTGCGGAGGAAAGTTGCGGCTGGTGAATTGGATTCGGAACATGCTTGGGATACCTCTTTCTTTTGGGATGGTCAACGCCAACAGCCGCCATCCCCCCGAAGATCATGTCAAATTGGTAGTTTCTCAAAATAGCGATACCAGGCGATACCCCAAAAATACTTTGTTTATTTCCATAAATGGTTTGTACACGGATTATTTGGGGGGGTCCCCTGTTTTGGGCAACCACCAAATTGGATCATTGGAGCAATGGCCTGGGGGACCCACGTTGAATCTATCGGGTCACGAACACAAGGGCAGCAACGCCCTGTCCTTGATGGCACACGGGCCTTCCATGCTTCGGCAGCCGCTTGAGATACATACCATTACATACCCGGTACGTGCTCCAATTTACCTGGTGAAACTGTTTATGTTTCCGGAAATATTGGAGATACATAGTTTGTGTAGCCATGAAGGATGGGTGAATATATGGGTGATGAAGACTTCATATTGGTCACGATGGTGGATCAATGTGCATCAGTCATTGCGTTCGCAGTGGTGATTTGAATACTATCTGCTGGATCAACATCATTCATACTGCTGGATCATGGATGATACCAATATCAGCCATGACTTTGCATTATTGACCACCACTACTATACACTACGAATCATTGATATCCACAAATGATCCTCACGAACCATACTTTCCAAAATTGACCCCGATTAAAAACATCACAGGCAAATAATTCAGCAATTAAGCATGCAACTATGTGTATGTACTGTAGTGCAAGACAAGCTGATGTAATGTAGTGTAGTGTAGTGTAGTGGAGTGGAGTGGAGTGGAGTGTAGTGGAGTGTGATGCAATGTGAGGGAATTGAAGATAATGCATATCATATATGTAGTTCGCATTATCAGTCTACTATTTTAGAATTCAGTCTAATGGAATTCATTCACATAAATGTGAACAAGAGTGAACAAAATAGATCAACAAAGAACCCACATTCTTGTATCTATTATCTGTAAGCTTTTCTCAACTACTATCATCCATGATTGGCTTCTCACCTCCATTGGCACCTACAGCTTTCTTGAACTCAACGATCGCCTTTCTCGGAAGAAGGACACAACGGCAGAAACCACCGGTTTTCAAGTGATCAATCATAGCGGGAAACAACAACAAGCTCCAAGTCGGGTACCTGCCAATGTACAGTAAGAGGTTCCCTTGGATGGCAAGCACATGCAGCAAGCTGTTTGTATATGGGCTCCACATTGGACCATGGGATTTTGGTGGCTTCCCAACCAAGAACTTGGAGATGCACCAGGTGATGTTGTGCGGACTGGCAATTTGTCAGTATCAATAGCTGTAGGCATAGCTAGGGACGTCTGGGAACCTAAAGGCTTTGACCTGCCTCCCAACAACATACCCAAACCAAACTTTTTGGCCCCCAGCCTAGCAATCGTTTGGTGTCGGGTGGCAAAAGTGAGCCAAGAGGAACGAATAGAATGGTCACGAGATGTTCATCTAGCCCATTCTTTCAATGTGTTTGTAGCGAACTCACATACCTGGATTGCATTATGTCCAAGCACCCAAAAGTCGAGATTTCAAACGCCCAAATGCAGCAGCCATGTGGGCTACTGCGGCTACTGCTTATTGCCCGTCCCGGAAACAGATCTCAACTTCCGCCCGCTGAACTCCACAGGGTGTCCGGACGGTCCAAAAAGTAGATCAGCAGCCACCTGCGTTGCTGGCTGGTTGGGGCTGCGCTGGTTGAACCGACCAGATTCTTCCGGTGGATCCGAATGTGGCGTGTTGCGACTGATGAAAGTTCTACTACCACCTGATAGCAGGATCATCTGATGATACCACTGCTTCATCATGACTTGGAAAGATATTCATGTGAACCAGTTTTGCAAGACTTCTTCTATTATGCTCATCCAGCAAGAAAGAAAGCGGTTGGATCACCATGACTATTGATGGTAACATCAAGATTGATCAAGTCTCAAACGAGCTCAAACATCCCATGTATATCTATGTATCATCATGTCTTCCATGCATCTATGATCGCCGTAAAACCTTTGCTGTGCCAATGCCAAGACTTGGAACATGATAAGTGCCAAAAGAGCTGCTCTCTCTGGAATCAGCTGAGCCCAACAAATTTCCAAAAATGCTCCAAACAAACATCTCGCATCAAGGGCTGGAAACAGTCGTGGATGGACACAGGTTTCCGGGTGGCGTGAAACAGTGGCCCAGTCACCAAAAGGTCACGTCGCGCGCACCTGCCACTGAGAAGTCTGCTGACCTGAAGGTGTACCATCAGATTCGTGGAGGTATGCAAACCAACCATGCCAACCCTGCATGATGATAATGATGATGATGGTGGTGGTGGTGATGATGATGATGATGATGATGAGGATGAGGATGATGATGATGATGAGGATGATGATGATGATGATGATGATGATGATGATGATGATGGTGATGATGAGGATGAGGATGAGGATGATGAGGATGAGGATGAGGATGATGATGACATCTTGGACGCTACGGGGGAACCTCCCTGGCTGGCAGCTATGTACCGTCTCAACAAGCTGATGAGAGATGCACCCTTTCCCCTTGGATTCCACCCCAAATACCGTGTACAGATTCCAGCCCCTAAACCAGCTCTTTTACGGAACCCGTCAGGGGCGAGTGTCAGGAGTTACTTCTTTGAATGAATGAGAGAATTGGCAGGAAATGGCATCTGAGAACGACCTTCAGCTCTAGCTCTCACCATTGCTTGCTTGTGCCAGTGGAAAGTGCAAAGATCCATTGCGGTTGCAGGCAGCAATCCCAACAATTTGTAAGCATCTCGCATCAAACCCAGAAACCAGTCAGCCAACTTGGTTTGGAACCAGGGTAACTTCCTGTTGGGGCACATATAACTGGAGATAGATGGCTTATAAATGGCCGATTGAACAACTTATACCCAGGAGGCCCCACCTTGTAGTCATCATGTCTCACAGCAGACATCACATCCCACAGTTGACCCCCATGAAACACTGAGTGGCAAAGGTCCATGATTTGACCCATAGCCTTTGGGACCCATAGCCCTGGACTAGCCCGTGACAAGGTGAAGACCTAATCCTCGATGGATTCAAAGCAAAGAAGCCATTAAACAAGTCAAGTTGATCGCCTCAACGTGCAAAACGAAGAAATCAAAGTTCAGCAGAATCAGTTGCAAACCATTACTAACCATTACTCATTACTCAGCTACCCAGGCTGTACCGTCAGCAGGCAAACGTGTCAGTTCTGAACATCCGAGTACCATCCAGTCGGACATGGTGTTCAACTTACCGTCCAAGGTCATAGCTCCTGAAACATCACAATACCACCCATTGGCTCCCAAGCTACGCTGGTTTCATGGAGCTGTGTGGCTGTGGGTATGCTATACCCCACATGTTCCCAAAAATGAAGTCATTCTTGGGATGTGAACCACCTATGAGAATCCGGATTGGTGACCCAGCTCAAACAAAAGGGGAGCCCCAGCGATGCTTTCCTGGAAAGATCCATCCTCCCTGGTGATAGCGGTGCCCTCACTGAGCACCGTATCGCACCAAGCACCAGCCAAGTCGCAAGCAGAGATCACCACGTTGAAACTGATCTCATCAGGCGCCTTGAAAGATTGAGGTCCCTTCTGGTAGAATGGCACAGCCAAGGGTTCAATGATATTAAGCAACGGATAATAGAGAAACATATATGAAATGATAAGTCATATTGGTTTAGTGAATAAACAATAAACAGTCGCACGCGTCACGCGTCATATAAGAAATAATGATTCATATTAGTTTTGTGATAGATGATAATAAGTGATACAAATCATATGTGAAATAAACAGTTATATTGGTCTAGTGATGGATCATAATGAGTGATATGAATCATGTATAAAACATATGTGGGTTTAGTGATAGATACAAATAAGTGATACGAGTTAAAATATGAAATGATAAGTCAGACACAATAATAGTAGCGGATAGAAAATGATCAGGCACTGGGAACTAATAGTACAATCATAGTAAAACATTATGTATTAAACCATAGGCGTTGATAGCAACTAAGAATAGGACTTAATCCATCCTCAATAGCAGCTAATGCTACTACACGATAGTTTAGTGAAAACAAGTGAACCGGAGGAACTATGCGTATTCAATGATAACAATCTGCAATAGTAGTTCCTTTAGTAATCAACAGTAACACCTTGCCAGTATCTAATATCAATTCAGAATAGTCATTGATCATTAGTCTAACAAACAATGGGTCTGGGAATTGATAGTAACATACCAGTTGCCTATAATACCAGTTCCCATCGCCTTTGAGAAATATACAATGGTAAAACATAACATTGTAGTAGTTCATGGTATTCTTCTTCTTCTTCTTGCGCGCCAAAGGTACGGATGGTCAGAACATAAGTGTGAAACAAATAAAAATGGGAATGTCCATACCCGTAGGCGCCCCATGCCCCTCAGCACACGAACTCGAGCACGTAGAAAAAACATGTTTTGGTGATTCGATTTGGTTCCGAAGTCCAGGTCAAAACCTGGTAGAAAACACTGGGTTCAAAATTCTTCTCTGATGGCCGCAGCCATGATTTGATCGAGTTGGCTTTGTGTGTTGCCAAAATCTTCTGTGTCATTGCGGATTTGGGTCCAAATCATGGACAGTGTGCTGTGTGTCCATTGTTCACGTGGTCTGCCGACACGACGAAAAAGGACATCGACAGGTTTTGCACTGTCAATTTTGAAACTTACCATCCTCATAGGGTGTTCGTTTCCTTGACGAAGCACCCTTCCAGCGAGTGCAATTCTGCGGTTTGCCAGAATCTCTTGAATGGATACAATTTTGCTCCCCAAATTGTTGTTGGCGATATGATAATTTGCTTGTCTGAAAACTTCTGCGTTTGTGTTCGCGCGGTTGACATACGTAGTAGTCATGCCCAAAATTTTCCGTAGACCTTTCAAATGAAATGATTCCAGTCGAGAAAGGGGACCAGCTGAGATCTCCAAGGTCTCTAAGGCATAGAGTAGTTTTGATTTAATGACAGCATTATAGATCAAAAATTGATTTTAATGACAGCATTATAGTTCATGGTATTGAATACGGTAAATCCATTAACCATTGACAAAATCATTAATCATGAATCACCAGTACATAACCGATTTACCATTGCAAAAATCATTGGGGATCACACCAGTCGTTCATTTGTTCGCCACTCGCGGGGATTCAGCGGCCATTACCATGAAAACTAATCAATGCTATCTGCTTTAATCAATAATATATTTTGGTTTGTGAATAATTAGCTGAATCATATCATTGACATCCAACATAATAGTGTTTAAAGCTGGGAAAAAAAACATTGCTAGTGGACAACTAGCTGACTTCAGCTTGAAAACAACATAAAACATGGTATGTACAATTTTGCCTGTAACTGCCTCTGCAGAAGAAAAAGTCTTTCTGTCAAGGCTCAATTCTGAAAAATGGGGGTATGCTGGGTAAAGAAAATCCTGATGTCGAGGCACCGACACAAACGTCGCCGGGAGCACACCAGCCACTGGTAGTTTGCTCAACGTAAATGCTGGGTTGGATTCTGAGAAGCTAGTCGGGGGACCCAGGAAGCAGGTGCGGTGAAGCAACCTCCACCTAAGAAGATTTTTGGGTCAATAAATCGCATGCTTCACCCCCAAAAATGCCTGTGGAACGAGTCCCTTCCTCCATGAGCCGCACGAAAGGCGTGGCAAAGCCATGCTTCCCCAAAACTTCTGTGAAACAAATCATGGATAACCGAATATTTGGAGACTGGCTTGCCTTCATGCTCATGATTCTGCTATGTTGCTTGTTTTATATGTGCGTTTTCTGGGTCCTCACCTCAAAAGAAACTAATTCAAGTGATCTGAAGAGTTGAGCAGCCAACCTGGACAAAATTGGATGCACCCGCCACCGAACGTGGCACCTACTCAGTGGTTTCAAATCAAGTTCTGGATGATTATCAATAATCATCCTATTCACAATCAACCATAATCATCCATAATCAACCTTGATCAAGTTCTGGATTCGTCCATGTTGCCATTCCACCTTCCACGTACTCAGCGTGTGTGTTTGTGTCTGGCTGTGGGTCAAAGGCCCACGTGTTGGGATGGGTTCACAGTGGTTGGTGGCTTGACTAGGCTGCACGGTTGTGTGCCAATTGCAAGGTGTGCCCAAGCCTCTCTGATTCCGTGGCGCATCTCCATCAAAAGAGACAAAGCAAGCTGCCACTCGTTGGCCTTGCAAGGATCCACAGCCAAAATGATGGTTAGATCAAAGCTGATTAAAGATCAAACAGTTTCATCATAGTTCTTGTAGTGATCCCTTGGTGATGGTTGATGATGGCTGACAATGGTCAAACAAATCAGAGCATCATTCATTTTCGCCTCCTTTCACGAGCAACTACTTGGATCGCCTTTGACAAAAACCTGATGGCTGTGTGAATGTGAGCATGTGTGAATGATGACCATGTTTCTGCATGATATACGTTTGTGCATATCTAAATAATCTGAGTCTGTACACACATGATTCAGATATAGAAATACATACATATATCAACTTATATAAATACATATGTATTTATATTTATTTATATTCATGCACAATTACTATCCCATACACGGCTGTGCCTCACAGCCGTACATCACTGCAGCCGTCCACAGCTCAGCGAAGGCGCACCTTCTCCAAAGCTCCCAGGAGGCTGTTGAAACTGATGAGGTCTGGCCTAGGCCCGGGTTCTGTTGAAACTGGTTGGTGCTTTCAACCAGAAAACCTGGTGACTTAATTGCTACTTAACCCCATGATGGCCATAATTCAACTCATAGCTGAAACCAGCAATTTGGTGGACCAATAATAGTTAGTTGATAGCAATGGATTGCTAACAAGCTGGGAAATAAAATCTGGTTGGTGGTTGAACCACCCCTCTGAAAATATGCTTGTCAACCCACCATGTGATAATAGCTGCTAGGGAAAAAATGTTCTAAACCACCAACCAGTAAATGGTACCGTTTGAGTTGAAACACCACAAAACAATACAACATGTTTACGACGTTGGCATCTGCACACGTGAATCTTATTGAATCTTGAGTTCCGCACATCGATGCAACATCACTATCTTCTTTGATAGAAAATATTACATCGTTCGTGACTTGGTGCATGAGGCAACCATGACATGACTCAGCAGTAGGTGGCTATTTTTTGCTCTGAACTCTGCTGTTAGGCTTGAACCAATAACTGTATTCCTTGTTGGTGTCGAAGCATCCGGCATCGCAAAACCGAAACTGTCAATTGGAACATCATCGCAGGGACGGACACAAGAAAATGTGAACGCCAACTGTGTGTTTGTTTGCGCAACTAGTCTGGTCACATGGATTGTATACGTCACCATACCGTGCCGAGTTCTTGCAAATAGCCCCAGAAGTCATTGAGCATGCAAAGCAATGGAACTACTCAACAGCACCCAGCTGGGAACACTAACGGTCAGTAAATCGATGGATCGATATAATAAGAGTGAGTTGAGTACTCAGAGACAACTTTTTTCAAAGATGCATTACATGAATCAACACCTGTGTATACATACAATACGTGTATCTTGGACATGTACGTACATGGATGTATGTGTAAATGCATATATTTGTGCAAATACACATATCTTCTACGTAACTATGTTGGCCAGTAGTCATGGCTGGTTGCATCCCAAATGCACTTGCATAAAACACTTGAACAAGACGCAAGAAAAAATAACATGTGAACAAACCTATCCTACAAGGTAAACTTCACTACAAGCAACATATATTTTTGTCTTGCAGCTACATGTTTATGATGTTCCGTGCATTTTGCCCATGGGCTTCCTGTCATTCTTCAGGTAGGGTAGACTTGAACCTGCCACACTTATACCCATCAAAACATCTTGAATAGCTAAACCAATCGAACCTGACAACACCAATCTAATAGCTACTATCAACCCTAAAGGTTGGACACGATCGATCGCGGCAAGAGTCACTTGAAACCACCCAATAATCTCACAACTGGCTAAGGGTCAAAACCCTGTACCCCTGGTTCCCATCATTTACCATTGTTTTCCCTATTATAGTTGCTTAATATTGATGGTTAACTGCTTGACCCAGCTCGCCATATAGTTGGCATACATCCGATTGCTAGTTATCATCCCCTATCAGTAACCATTGATATACTAGCTATTATTGTTGGTTAACTGCTTGACCCAGAGCCAACTTGGAAATCGACCAAGATCCAAATCCTGCTTTCGCAATGGCAATCCTGTCATCGGCCGGCTCCGGTTGGGCGATCGCCTCTGGGGTGCTGGCGAGATGTGCCGCTTGCGGTCTGCCATCATTAGCAACGCCCTCTCCTCAGTCGCTGGCTCCTCAATACAGGAAACAAATGTGGAGCAAGCAGCTACTGGGTTTCCCACCCACACAGAACTAACCCAAGTTGTGAAAAACGGGGTGGAAAGGTGGACTGAGCATACCGAAACATAGTCATCAAAGGTGGAAACGTGCTGCACAAGACCGATTTCCAATTGCTTGAACTGGATCCACCTTTTGTGGAGAGTTTCCCTTCCCGCCTACAGCCAGCAGCCATGAATACCTAAACCAGCAAGGATTACATAAGGATTGCTGTACTTAGGTGCACTGAATCAATATTAGTATATATTTAGTTATATATATATATATATAAATATATTACCTAGGTAATCATTACTATCCCTTAGGTATTACTTACTTTACCTTCAAGGGCCCTAAGAAGGTAGGGATCATCTCATGAAAGGACTTGGAAAATGCTCATCCCGATCCTCCCCTTTCGATCGCAGAGGTCCGGAGCAAATCAAAGCGATTCTCAGTCGATCTTAGGCATCCGGAAAAACAGGTGGACACAAACGCGCTGAGTAAGGTGTGCCCCAAGAAATTTCAACACATCCACAACTGTACAAACACAACATATAGTTTCCAAAAAGATCCAGTTTGAATCTTGCCGAGATTTTAAGTTACAGGTCCAACAACATTGCAACATGCAATAGCATGGCGCTTTGTGGAAACCAGTACAACAACGCAAGCGATCTGAGCGATTCCATAAGTTAGTCGTGAGTTTCCCAGTGTACCCAGATCATCCATCCATGTCCGAAGCGCCCTGGGCTTGCGACAACCTTACTGGGCTGATTGTAAGCTCACTAAAGGTTTTTGCAACCACGGTTTAACAACCTATCATTTCCATAGGTTTAACAATGCCTTGTGTAAAATGGCAATCTTGTTATATAACAAGCATCTCCCAGTTGGGTAAACAAAAGATATGGTAAAAACTTGTGGTGAACCAACAGCTGGGACTCCCGAACCCACTGATGTGCAGCTTCGCACGCTGCGAGAAATGCCTGGGCTCTTCAGCTTTGCACATGGGATGCATCACCAAATCATCGACTGCTTTGGGGCTTCCTGGTGATGCATGGAGGCGTGATCAGGAGGCGGCGTCAAGCCGGTCCGGGATTGGTGTTGGATAGGTATTCATTGGCACTCGAGTATATATAGGGGTCCTACGCTGAGCAGCATCCCATGAGATCTATGCCCATGGCCTGCAGAGCTCACGACTATCAGACTTGGTGACCCACAAGGCGGTGCACAGAACCAGCATTGTAATCTACAGCTCAGTGATTGCACCAATGCAGCAGTATGCATGATAGGGTATGTATAAATAAACATGTGCATTTATGAATGTTTCTAAGAATGGGTTTGAATGTAGCAGAAATGTGAGAACGTGTCTATGCTTCAAATTAGGATATACTGTACGGTAGATATGTTCAGAAAAATGATGCAAACATGACTGCCCTCACAGAGATAGTGCGTACCATTGGATCACGGATTAAATACAGTTGGAATAGTCTTTCAAATGGTGCGGGAAAAAACATATACGGAAATCAAGGAGCAGTTGGCTTCGCACTACCGCACTAAAGCAGCACTTGTAATCTTCTCCGCCAACAATCGCTGGTCGCAAAAAGTATGAAGATTGAAACAGTCTCAAAAAAAGATAGTATGATCACCATTGCCATGCGATATGGGTCAAAGTACACAGTGTAGCCCCAATTGTCAGAATTTGTTGCCAAAGATTGGCAGTGTCCCATAAGCAAGCCTTTTTGATGATCTCTGTCGATGAGTATGCGAAAGAACTGGCAACTGTGACCTTGCGCAAGGGATCATGTTGCGAGAGCCGAGGCACATTGTAGGTCACCAAATCTGGCTCCACACATTGGTGCAGCAAGGCCATTGCATGCCTGTTGCGGGCCCGACAATGCCAACACCTGGTTTACTCAGAAGTGCAAGAAGAAGGATATGCACTGAAAGGTAATGCACCCCAAAACGGCAATGCTACATACAAGCTCAAGGACACTGAGGGTTTTAATATGTTTTAATATGACAAGTTTGTTGATTACTACTGGCTTGCGTCAAAAACCAACACGTCTAAATATCAAATACACACCAAAAACACTTATTCAGGTAAGTTCAGGATACCTAATGTATGGACTAAAATTGTACCAAAGAACTTGTTTCAGATTTGTTTCATCCTATCGAATCATTGGCAACCTTCGCGTGCAAATTCAAACTTGAAGATCCTATCGAATCATTGGCAACCTTCGCGTGCAAATTCAAACTTCAAGCAAAACATTTGCCAGTTGATGCCATGCCACTCATGAACAGCTAGTGGTTCCGATTTTTTGCAGCTGGTTGAAGCTTGCTGTCAACCCGAGTGGGATGAAAGAATGCTGGCCTAACGAAACATGGCTGAAACATGGCCATGGGTCAAAACCCTGTACCCCTGGTTCCCATCATTAACCATTGTTTTCCCTATTATAGTTGCTTAATATTGATGGTTAATATTGACCCATAGTCATATTGAAAACACGGGCAACCACTGCCATGCCCGGCAGCTGGTTGCCACACACTTCCAGGCACGCGGGGATTCCCTCGCTCCAACCTCCATTGCTTGCTCCCAGCACAGGCACCTTATGACGAGAGGATGCGTAGCATGTGCAGTGGACACCATCGGAGGTAGCCGCGGATGGTTCAACACCTCGAGGGAAGCATACGAAGACCTGCTTAGATGCAGGAAAATCCTCCTAGAAACTGCTGAATTTTCGGTGTCATCTCTTCAAGTCTCACAAAATATAAATAGTTGGATGCAAAAGGATGTCTGTGGTTTTCGGTCCAAGGATCCGGCCGACTATGCGAACCCAACTTTTTTTTAGCCTAGTAAGTAACATGGGGCTACGCTGGTCCAAACTCTGGCATCTTGACGAAAAATGAACAAATCAGTTGGGATGGTCACAACCCATCATTGTACGAGGCTTGCGATGAATCTCCTTCTGTATCCATTCATCATTTCACCAGCTATACTCCTGTCACTGACCATTGGAGATTGTAGGTTCATGTTGCCAGAGGTTCTTAGTCACGGATCCTGGTAACCACCTGCATAGCTTGACCAGCTGCATAGCACCCCGCCAATGATGAGTCACAGCAGATTGGTTGCGTGGATCGCCACTTGTTATGACTGGTGCTGCTCGACGTTGGTAATGTCAACTCAGGGATTCAACTCAAAACGTTCACAGGTACCATGGCTCAGTAGGACCCATTCTTTTTCGAACGAGGTGTTCACCGATGAGGTATGAACTATAGTTGAAACAACCATGGCTTCTAGCTGCTTTTAGAGGTTTGAATTGGTGGTTTACAGCTCCTTTGCTGAAACTTTACACCAACTTGTACTGGGTATATGGTAAGCCCATCCCCCAAAGATTAAAAACCCAAGCTAGTGGCGTCAGCCACGGATACAACGGGCACCTCGTGGGTTGAGCCGCAGCTGCTATAACTGTAACCCAAGCGGCTCATGGCTGCATTGACGGGTGCTGGAGCTGTGAGACTCACCCCGTCCCTGGCACCGCGGCTGGGTGGCTGGGAAAGTTCCCCCAGGCTGTGCCATACGAACAGCACCCCCAACTCATGCGTGCTTTCCCTGCGAAACGTGTGACAGATTTCGTGATGGTTTGGTTTGGGGTACTATTTGTGGGTCCGGAATGCCCGATCAACCATCACCTTATGGTTGGAAGTGGAAGCTGATTCATTCTTGAATAACCATATCCTTACCTAGTATTGTGAAGTATGAACTACTGACTGAAATCATGGCATTGAATCACCACTTGATGATACAATCAGTAATATCATCATGACAGTATCATGAAATCACCGATTGTCTTACGAGTACTATCCATTGCTATGATAATGAAGGTCTTCCACTTCCCCACCTCCAGCTGGAAACACTCAGCTGATGATCAGCTTGGATTATCCCAACCATCACGGTTGGGCTTCAACTCAGTTGGGCAAAGTCCATGTCAGGTTTGCAGCTTAGGGAACTTCATCATCATCATCCTCCTCATCATCATCATCATCATCATCATCATCATCATCATCCTCATCATCATCATCATCATCATCATCATCGTCATCATCATCATCATCATCATCATCATCATCATCATCATCATCATGATCATCATCACCATCATTACCTACTGAAAGAGTATCATGTTTGCCGCTTGTTTTGACAACTTCGAGTAGGTTCTGCAAGACCTCACACAAAGGCCCAATTACTCCCTTCTTGCGGAGTTGTTTGTCCATCACTCATCGCTGGGTTTGGATGCATCTTGGCACATATGATAAACAACTATTCACAGATGTATACAAGTTTTACATGTATACAATGCAAACTTATGATATAGTCTATACATATATACATGTATGTATTCATGCACATATATTGCTGTACATATAAATGTACATGTATCAACATACATGTACATGAAGGTATTGGAAGACACTGTCTGTCCGCAGAGGCAGTCCTTTGTCATTTAATCAACGCCATGCCTTTCTGAACCAATGAGAACAGGGACAGAACACACTGAAATATTATATAGTGCTGACATTCTGTACATGCAAAAAAGAAACAACGTTTTATTTCATGCATCAACTGAGAAAAAATCTTGCAATGGAAGCACTGAATTGCTATGTCCTGTTCAGACTTTGTTTCTCCAATACAAAGCCGTTCCCATTTGCTCTGAGAATGGTTTGTTCCCCAAAAAAACGGTGATTTCTGCATGATTGCTGGTACACATCATTTGCTATACATCAAGAATCCTCTGTTCAACAGCATGTTTCACTTGAGGGAACACAACACATTTTTTGTTTCCTTGTAAGAAATCAATATGGCGAAAGGGCCCTCCCCAGCGCCTTTCTGCCATCTTCAACAGCAAAAGGGCGTGCTTCCAAGCAAAGCCCTGACAAAATGCAAGGGACCACGGGCATAGACTGCTTCGATATGTATGCAAGTACATACATGCACACATGCATCGAATTGCATTACATGCATGCAGTTGCATGCGCATGCAAATGCGGTTACCTACAGATGTAGACATGTCGACGACGTGCGGTCCACCTGTGAGCAAGCATGTCACAGTATTTGCATGCCACAACAAAACTAGGGGTTGATCTCCAATGTGGGACAAACTGCGTGTGCATGTGCATGTATCACCTGCGCCTGAATTTGATACGCTAGTGCATAAAATCACTTGTATTTAAAACAATCGAACACGTCAAAAGTATGTATGTACAAATTAAAAAAGAAAACTGAAATTGTTAAGCTGGTTCACTAATCTATCACAGCAGCTTCGTGGGCTAGTTGTGTGACTCTTTCTCCTCTCAAACGTATCGTCATCAACCTGACGATATGACTGTGTATTCAATCATACCCCAAACTTCCTGCAATCTACAAGCAGTTGTTTTTCCAAACAAAATCTGTTGGTACATCTGCAAGGGCAAGAAATGACACGTTGGCTACATGACGGATTCCCGTCTACCTGTCACTTCCCCCGGAAAATCATACTCTGGTGAAATCTTAAGCTCTTTGGTATTGTCCCTGCCAGTGACTGTGTCCCCTGTTTGTCCCCCCAAAAAAAGTGCGGTTTTCCCTGCATGACATTGGCGTTTCTCCAAGTAGGGGCAACGCATGGTAACGCCAAAATGCATGGTGCATTACATTTCTGGCAATGCACCAACCATCTTTAATTACTCATAAATCCTATATTTTTCCGGGTGCTCCTATGTTTTGAGTGACAAATCAACCACTTTTGGGGGTATAGACGGTATTGACTCCTGTTTTATGAATATCATCTCATATTGCCCATTTCTAGTAATCAACAAACCATTTTTTGGGGTAGCTCTCTTTTGAGCATTGATATATCCCTTATATCAATGGTATATCCCCTATAGTTGATGGACATTACCCGCATTGTTAACCATTTTGAATGGTTATGACACTATTAATATTCTGGTTGGTGGTTGAAGAACCCCTATGAAAAATATTAGTCAACCAACCATTTGTTCATAACTACTAGTGAACACAAATCATGTCAATAAAACCACCAGTCAGTCGTTGTTTAACCACCATAATTCCCTTGACAACATGCATTAAGAACTATAAACAGTTATAAACATCATTAACCACTATAATCCCCTATGAACCACTATAGTTTATCATTCACCACTAATGTTTGACACCACCAGCTCCCAGGCCTGGGAGCAGGCGCTCAGTACGCTGCTCCAGGTGATACGATTCGGCCTGGCGCTGATGGGTCAACCTGGGAGGCTTGGTACAGCCAGGTAGGTACAGCCAGGTTGGTACAGCCAGGTAGGTACAGCCCGGTTGGTACAGCCAGGTAGATCTACTGGCAGAATGTGGTGGTATCTGCTTGGTGAGCCTACTGAAGCTAGTGTGTGGTGGTACTTGGAGTCGATCCGATGTTTTTTTCGAACCCGGGGGGGCTTTTGATGCTTGCAGAAATCATCAACGAGGTAAGTCATCAACTGCAGAGTTATTGAACCAAGCGTCTGAGCAGCTAACCATTGAGAATCATTCGCTTATCACCATTCGAACCCCAGATTTTAACCATGGGAATCTAGGCGGCTGAGCTAGGAAAACTTGTGCTGGTAAATTCAATGGTTTAGGGCTTGAGATTGGCGGTTTCCAACTTCAAAACCATCACCTTGGTTGATGAGGGGCTTCCTGTATCAATTTGTCTGGCCAGTTAGACGTTAGACTTGTGTCACCCATCAATCATGACATTGACAAAGCTCCATCTCCGTCGCCAAACAAATCAATAAACCAATGGAGCAGCGGGGAGTTCAGAAAAATGAAAATTGACCTATTTCATAGATCTCTGTCGTTGGCTGCATTGCAGTCCTTGCCAGGCAGTGAGTCAGCCAGGATGGCACACACATCAGTTCCTATAGGTATCCCCCTGTTGTCATGTTGCCATGCTAGTTGTACGTTGCTGCTAGCTATCACGAATTATGTGTGTTTGTTGGTTGGATATGCATGGTTGGCTGGCTGGTTGGCCTGTAAAGTTTGACATATACATGTACCAAAACAATACAACGCACCAATCCAACGCACTAATACGCATTATACATGTAAACATATGCAAATACCACACACATCTATACTCCACAAACCTTTGCGTTTACTGGTAAAGACACACTTCTCCCACTGCATCAACCATTGCCCGGGCCACCGGTCGGGGAGTTCCTTCGATCGGCGCCTCAGTAAAGTGCCGATCATGGACACATACTTCGCGTTCCATGAGATTTTGACATGGTTTCTTCGTATATAGGGGCTATACAATACCCTGCCCTTCCAGTTACCTTTATAGATCTTTATAGTAGGTAACCAACCCTAAAAAACAATAGAAGAAACCAGCTAGTTACCTACTATAGAGGTAACTGGAAGGGTAGGGATAATTAACCATTAAAGGGCATATAAGAAACAAACAAGGATATCCTGGCTATATCAGGACAAGCTACGTTGGTCATCGTGTGACCAGTGGTCCACATTGGCTATCAAGTCATCATACTAGATGAATTTGGGTTCAGAAGTTCATTGTCATCTATACTTCAGCAGCGATCGCAAAATAACAGCGAAACACTACTAGCCAACAACTGTGATTGCTGATTTTCCCTACTGATCAAAACTGCACAACCAATCAACATCAAGCATTTACAGTGCTACATATAGCGATTTCTCAGAATATTCGGGATCCCAAAAAATGTCAAAACTGGCTGGTTTTATGACTAAACATCAAACAAACATAGAATCTTATAAATTGAGGGGGCACTATTTAAGAAACCTAGGGGGGTTTATAACCATTATAGGGGATAATAAGTTCTACATATTGCTAAAAAAAAGAAACATAACAATTGCCAACCCCCAAAAAATCGAGGAAATCCTCACTTCGGTAGCATATTACTACTTCTTCATCTGGAAATCACTATATGCTAACATCTGGAAAATATAGATCTAATCATATTGCTACCCTTTGGTAAACTAACATGGCTGGCTGGAAAATCCTCCAGTTCAATGGATGATTTCCCAGGGTTTTCCTAACAAAATGATCGTTTTTCCATTGCCATGAGGCAGTGGGTACCCTTAGTCCCCCTGGTTCCCCCATCAATTAACCATTGTTTCCCTTATTATAGTTGGTTATTATCCCCATGAAATTGGTTGGTTAAAGCCTTGACCCATGGCCATATAGCTGGTATATATCCTACTATTGTTACTCATTATACTCTATTATTAACCGTTGACCATTGAGTGGTTGCTTAAAGCCTTGACCCATGGCCATGTTCGTTCACCAAAGGGCACGGATCCATGCGCATCCTCCGCCGGCGGATCCTCCTGCGCTCGGGTTCCCCTGCATCTTCAGCAGCGTCTCGATGGCCCGACGCCATAAGCTGCCGCGCTCGTACCTGCCCCAGGCCCAAGTGGATGTGACAACCACGACTGGATGTGATGGAACCAATGGTTACAATGACAACCAAGTTACATCATAACAATGGGGTTATTATAATTGGCACAAGTAAGTTATAACCAAGTTATTATACATATATAACTGGATGTTACAATGATATAACTTGTACTATAAACTGTGTTACAACCAAGTGGGATAATATATCCACTGCTGATAATATATTATATCATCATAATCACCACTGCTGATATTACATATACAACCATGGTTGTGATGGTCAGAAAAAGCATTGCTGATAGTATGGTAATAATTATAAGCATTACAATGTTGTAATTATTACAGAATATATCATAAAACCGTGATATACAACCATGGTTTAGATTGCCAGCAGTGGATATATTATATATTACAACCATGATTTATATTACAACCAGTAGTGGATGTACAGAACACAAAGCCGTTTATAATCAAAACTTGTGGTTTTCTACAACGAAAGGTGGATATACTGATATACTAATCTAGTTACAACAATGATTTATATCACAACCAGTGAATATAAAGAACAACCATGAACAACCAGTGCATATTACGACCCAGTGTTTACTTGGTATTCATGAAGCATTGCATTACATCGATCACAATACCCAGCTGATGTTTGTATCACAACCAGCTTATCTGGGTGTTAATCAAAAAAGGGAACCCCTCAAAATGGATGGTTTACTAAATTTACTACTAACACAGTGATTGTACAATTGGATGATTTTGGAGGTAAGCCCTATTCCGAAAAACCACCATCAAATCACACCCAGCAAATATTACATCCAGTTACTCCCTGTTTCTCCAAGTTCTTGGGATGCGCTGGTTCCCAGGCGCACGCCTTGATCAAAGCACTGGAAATCACCACATTGGGCGCTGCTGCGCGGCGCCTCGAGACGAATCGCTGGCCAGGACGAATTGTCCCCTACAATCGCTTCATCCTTGACCATTCATCAGCCAAACCCATTGGCAAATCATGAAAAAATGTAAACCTATGATTAAAATGTATTAAAATTGTTAGTTAACCCATGATCATCATCAGTTTGAAATTACGAAACCATCAACAAACAAAGCTATTGCAACCATGTGATGCCTTGCTATCCTTCCGCATGCACCGATCTCCACCGCCACGGCTGTTGGGAACAGCCGTCTGAACAGCTCCTCATCTCG